>JAUTDX010005453.1:0-34119 GCA_030844895.1 Ambrosia x helenae | reverse complement strand
AACCCGCAATTGAAACCCAACGGGTATTTTTTAACAAACTAACGGGTAAACCCGATACCCATGGGTATGCCCGATACCCGACGGGTAATTACCCGACAAATACCCGACGGGTTTTGGGTCGGGTATGGGACACGTTTTTACAACCGGGGTACGGTATGGGATTACCAATACCCGACCCGAACCCGACCCATTGCCATCCCTACCATCAAATAAAACGAAAGGGTAGACAAGTTGAATTTTTAGTTTTTTTTTTTTTGTCTAGATGCAATGTTCACCTGTTGAAAGTGACAAATAAAAAAAATCTAATCTAGTAATTTTTAAATCTAACACATGGCAATAACCAACTAACCACTTTCCTTTTTATTGTATTGTAGTGTATTTTATTGAAGCCTATATCTTAGACATGGTATTTTAAAACATAGTGTATAATAATATAATTTTGTTGTTGGTATTGTTATTAACTTATTATTATGACTAACTTAAGATGAAAACTTTATAACTATATTGTGTTTTACTGACCAATCAACATTATGACCAGTTTGCCTTATTTTCTGAAATCATAACTAGTCGACCGGACCTATAATCTTCGTCAAAGTCAGTTGAACCGGACCACAAACATACCTACAGTCGGTTAATTACTTTGAAGACGTAAGGTGTAGAAACATGTTTAAGCATGGTTTCAAATTCTGATCCTAACTCGTTTGTGGAGTATGCATATAGTTAGCCTTTTGATGAGCCGGTCGTCACGGGTCATGCAAAACCTAAATAACCTAGGTAGCTAGGGTAAGTAGGGTATCGAATCCAAGGAGCATGTGGTTAGCGGCGCACAAGTTGTTTGTTTGTCTAAGCTATTTACAAAATAAGGATAACAATTATGAAGTTTATAGCTTTTGATCACTTAAGAATTTAGTTTGAAAGTTTTGTGAACCAACAAGTGATTCGAGATTATGAATAAGAATGTGAAAAAAATGATTTGATTAATGAAAAAGACTTGATTGAAAATGATTGATTGTAACAATAATATTAATAAAGATGGAGATCACACCGGGTTCAACAAGCAACCTAGAGTTCTATCACAAGTTAGGATTAATCAAACAATTGCAATGAAGATTAACGGGTTAATTGTTTCAATAGGCTTAGGTGTCAAGTTTCATCAACATCAGAGATGGACTAAACTACACTTCATTACTCTAGAACATATAAACCCTAATAACAAGTTAAAGCATAATTAACCGAATTCATTTCCCTAGTAATTGGCGCAAGAAACAATTATCAAAGAGAATTCAAAACAAGATTAACGCAATTAACAAGTTTGTTCAAATCACAGTTACAAAGAAATAAGAAAATACCCAAAACGTTTAACTGTTTAAGAACCATAGATTACAAGTTTACACCAGGTGATTCCAAAGGAGACTAGCCGCTCATGGTTTTGGTTCGTGTGCACTGCCCAAAACTGCTGTTCGATCTCCCCCTCCTCTCAGCTGCCGTCCGTTGTCTCCCCTCTAAGTTGCGTTGCCTCCAATTACTTGTCTGAGGTCAGCCCCCTTAGTTGTCATGGCCCATTTACGATTTAATTCTAGACTAGATAATTTGAGTGATTTTGATCTAAAGGTGTAGCCCATGTGTCAAACAAAACACACCCATGTTGCTGCTAATTAAATTATTCGTTTGGCCCATCTTGAATTTCTGTGTTCGTTCCCTGTACAACAAATGAGAGGCAAATGAAACAATTAATTAATTGCAATAATACTTAACTTTGATCACTATTATTTTTTCTAATAACTTTTTTTTTGAACGGCGATTGACTCCAACAGGCGAGAGGATCGCACGCACGAAGTCCGGAGTAGGACCGGCGGACCCATCAGCCCCCTTGGGCGAGGCATCCGAAAGGGGCCAGACGCTCCCCGAGAAAATTTCCAGCCGGAAGCTAGTCCCTAAGGAGCATTCCGTTGTGGCCTCCGTACCGAAGCCGGAGTAACCACACTGTAATAGAAAACTCGGGTGTGCTCCAGGATTCGAACCGGAGACCTAAAGCCTCATTGGTCTTATCCCTTCTAATAACTCGTAGGCTTAATTCCACAAAGTCATTTAGTCATTAATTACAATTAACCATTAGATATGAGATTTCACCATTTAAGCTTTATAAATTTAACTTTTATAATTTATTCATATAAATATATGATTTTAGAATCATTTTCTCAATAACCTACAAAAAATAAAAACACTTCAAAACACTATACCTTGAACTAATATCGATGCATTTTTGTTATAAATACAATAAAATAATGTGAACCTAAAATGCACCAATCACCTTTCAATTGACCACAAAAACGAATTCATAATTTTTACAAAATTGGTTTTTATGTTACTAACCATCATATCATATATCATATCATATATATCATATCATATCATCGATTGTTCTGTTGATGGTAACTTCTACAATATTACGTGAAAATTGAATGTTAAAAATAATGAAAAAAAACCCACGTTAATAGGCTAGTCTTACTTGGTTTAAGGCTACCATTTATTTGGATCCAAATAATTTTTAAAGTATTCAGAATATATATTTTTTTATCAGGACCCATATGCATTTCTATCTTTTTGACCAAATCTTTGTTGTTAGAATCTTCCTAACCACAATCTTATATGGTCAAATCTATCTCCTTGCCAGCTCTAAGCTTTTAACCATTATCAAAGTTCCAATGCTTTCGTAATTAGACTTGAAAAGTGTTTTACATGTCGATTATCGAACAATAGATAATTACAATATTTATTTAACTCTACTATATTATAAAAGATACGAGAATGACACAATAGTAATTTTGTTATATGTTAAGAGTTTTAGTTACACTCATTGTAAAATACAATATACAACCTTTCAAGACATAACATTTAATAAACTTCCGATAATTAATACACTATTTAATGATCATTAGATTATTTAATTCACTAACTTAAATATTATCTTAGGGTGG
Source organism: Ambrosia x helenae (assembly GCA_030844895.1). Lineage (NCBI taxonomy): Eukaryota > Viridiplantae > Streptophyta > Magnoliopsida > Asterales > Asteraceae > Ambrosia > Ambrosia x helenae. The sequence continues at coordinate 31,141 of JAUTDX010005453.1, read as the reverse complement.
GTGGTGTGGGCTTTGACTTTCTCTCGGGTACCTCCCTACCTAATCGGCTACACCGTCCCAGGTGTCGTGAGTACGGTGGTTTGGTTAACGATTTCGGGCACAACTCACGAAGCCGGTACAATATTCACTCGACCGTTGAACATTCTACCATTGGAGCTAATGGTTGTTTTTTGGACCGACATCAGATTTGCCAAACAAACAAATGTACGAGTGGGTGACCGGATTTTCTTGGTGGTGAGTGGGGTACGATTGTATGGTAGAGACCTTTCTTTTTATCTCCGACGGTGGTGGCCGGATTTTGTTGGTGGTAGTAAGTTGAAGCGGTAATAAATAGACTAGGGTTTGGTGTTTCAGGGTAGCGTTAGGGTGGTATTCGACAAATATGAAGTGGCAGCCCATGATTAGAAGTTGTTTAGGGTACGTTTGGTGACCACTCCTCCCACCCTTATTAATAATAGGTATAATACTTTAAGATTGAATTTACGATTTATTTTATTATAACTAAATACTATTTAAATTTAGTACTAGTGTTTAAGATAGGTTGAGTTAGATTGCGCTCTTCAAAAGAGACTCGGTGACAGTGTGACATCCGTCGCATCGTGCAGGCTAGCCCACTAGTGCGTGTGTGTGTGTATATACGTGGGTATTTAGGGAGACGTATTACTGAATTAGATTTCTTTTAGCTATATCTAGGAGTGGGGGTTTGCCCTACCTCTTTTAGCTTCTTGGTGTAATCTAGTAAGAGTTGTCTCCGTCTCACTCTCCTTAGACCATTTTCCTAATGGTATTCACTCACTATATATGGTTGTTTACTTGTTGTGTTTTGTGTATGTGTACATGTGGCTAAAAGTTTAAATATAAAAAATAGGACATGAACTTGTAATCTTAACAGTAATTTTAAATAAAATTCCTTTGAAGTCTGTTCTAAAATGTTCAATTGTTCATCGTTAAAAACGTGGTAAAAAAATAATGTAGCAAATCAAGGTTGCATAAAAACTATTTTGTTAGAAACGTAAAAGGAAAGTCATTGGCCTGCTATGCTGTGCCAGTTTACTTAAAAAGGGAGTTGATAATATATATGATACAAAAAAAAAAAAAAAAAAAAGAATCCAAATAGGAAAGCGAATGGTATAAAAAAGAGACGACGCCTGAGAGATTCGAACTCTCGCGGGGAAACCCCATGTACTTAGCAGGCACACGCCTTAACCACTCGGCCAAAGCGTCGTTGTTGTTTTCCATACTCAATATTACTATTCTATAAGCGTGTACTCTTGTGTTATTAAATTTCCAAAAACAGATTACGGTATTTAATCAGTCTTTTATATTGTGATGAATAAATAAAGATAATAACTTATTTTTGAAACTTTTTAAGTTGTATATTGGTGCACATGAACCACTTTTCTATGGCCAACCTTGCCCCTGAGCCAGTTCGCTTTTTGGAGCGGGTGCAAAAAGGTGGGCCACAGTGACTCGCAAAGCCCGAGGAACCAAGGGTTTGTATTTAGTAGAATAGGCTTTGCGATTCAAAAAGGGATAGCGGAGCAGCTTGTTGCTCGCTTACCCATTATCCAGATGAAACTTGGTTATTATATAAAATTTTATATAAAAAAAAGATTTATGATCTGGTTCGGGTTTCGTGTTGATTGTGCTTTGGCCTTTTAGCAATAGTTTTTTAGTCGCGAATGTTACCCTTAGCCTACTTACACATGTTATTCTAAACTAATCTATTTGCACATGTTTGCACTTAGGGCCTCTCTATTAAAAGGTATGTACTCTATCATGTGGGTCAGCCCCACATTGACAATAGACATATTACCTAATAGTGGAACCAAATAAGACTTCGTGTTCTTTCGGGCTGGTTTAATCGGGTTTGTTTGGGCTTCTGGTTTCATGAAGCAACTTGAATAAGTATAACATGGGCCAGAAAATAAATTTACTTAATGGGCCTATACATTTTTGTTATAAGTGCCTAAATAAGTTTCAGCTAAACAATTCATTTTATCGTTGAGGCTATACATAATGCCAAGAAAATAACCTTGAGTTTTATGTTTAATGTTTATAAATTTTGCTACAAATGAACATAAACTATTATAATTATTTCAGTTTATGTCACTATCTTTGTGTAGCGGAGTTGGTTCCAGATATGGAGGATTTAAGCGACCCGAGTTTAGACCTTAACGATGCCAACGAGGAATATGATTTATCAAAAAAAAAAAAAAAAGAAAAAAAAAAAAAGAAGAAGTTATGCGCCGCTAGATCAATATGGTTGGACCATCATCTGAGCGGGCCGCTCTGTGAGCTTGATAGACCTTTCATGGATGGCCTGAGGCAGTTTGGTTGTGAAGTATTCTGAAAGATGACAGATCTTTCAAGATCAAGCAATTGAACATTAATAACTTTTGATTAAACACGAATGACAATATCATCGTGAAAGTACAAACATGTAATCGGCATATTCTTAAGTGTCCAAGTACAGTTACATATATACCTATTTCGTCTCATCATATTATTGATCCCAACCGCAATTACAAAAATACGGTGGCTTGATGGTAGTAGTCACAGACTGTACATACATACCGAATACGGTTGACGTAATCACAGTATTGACTCCAGCTGCTTCAAATTTGGATCTAGATTCTCTGGTGGATAATCTTCTTCAGGAGTGTTGTATGCATCAGCTATTGCCTTTCCCTTTTCTAGTACATCAGTCGGAACAGTTTGAAGGAGGCTGCATTTTTAAAATATGATCGATCAGACAGTTGCATATCTATGAAGACTGGCAAAACAGTCAGGGAAAGGGGGTGTTAACGGGTCATACTGGGTTAGGTCCGAACGAGCTGCTTTTAAAAATAGTTCAACCTGGTTTGGGTCAAAACGGTGTAAAACATGCCGTCTAGTGAAAGACTATCAAATGATTTGTTAATTATCATCCTTTCACACATGACCTACTGGTCTAGTGACAGATCAATTCAATTGCATAGTTTAAAAAAAACAAACAAACCTGTTTAATGCATTAACAGCTATGCCAATATTTGACTTCATTGACTTAACTGAAGCTCCAGGTTCGTTTCTTGATGCATGTAGCAACAGTGAGTCGAGTTCTTCCAAAGCTCTTCAAGAAAGAAATCCATTAGTCAGAAAAAAATATGTGAAAAATATATAAATACAAAATTATGACAAAAGTGGTACCTGAGGCATTGATCCACATCATTGGAAGCCTTTTGATCATTGCCAACCTCATTTGCATATTGTGCTACCTGCACATCCATTTCAGAACCTCATATGAACACAAATTCTTACACAAACATGCAATCATTCATGTATCGTTCACACTATATATTGAATATATATGTTAAATTGTTATGAAGGTTCAAAAAGGTCTAGACTCACTGCTCGAATGTTCATACGTAATGATGCTGCTGGGCCCGCACGTAACAGACTCCTGCATGCAGCATACTGAGGCTGGTCTGCTTCCAGTGTTTTACCTATAAAGAATACCCACAGTAAGGTTTTATAATCTTGGCGCAGTTGTAATATAATCCAAATTCCAAATATCATACTAACATTTAAGTGTCTGACAATAAGTCAAATGTCTAAAACCCTTTCTAGAATGACAAAATAGAGAAAGATTGTTGAGTAAACTCAATACAGCTAAGGTTATGTTATACAATCAAATCATCATCATCATACTCAGTTAATCCCACCAATAGCAACAATTAAGGTAGGGTCTTAGGAGGGTAAGATACTAAGATGTAGACAACCTTACCTCTACTCCGTGGGAATAGAGAGCCTGCTTCTAGTGAGACCCCCGGCTCAATTAGTGGTTTTATATCAAGCCTTAGACATAAGGCACATAACACTTAACAATCGGGACAAACCCGATTGGTGCATGTACCCCAGTGTCTTTTGGCTATCAACGTCACCACCTGATGCATGATTAACCGTCCGTCATTTTTTAACGTTATTTTACTAATTTCGTGAAAATAACGTTAAAAATGACAGATGATTAATCATGCATCAGTTGGTGACGTTGATAGCCAAAAGATAAAGGGGTACATGCACCGATCGGGTTTGTCCCGGTTGCTAAGTGTTATGTGCCTTATGTCCAAGGTTTGATACAAAACCACTATTGAGCTGGGGGGGGGGGGGGGGGGGGGGGTCTCACTGGAAGCAGCCTCTCTATTCTCACGGGGTAAAGGTAAAGCTGTCTACATCTTACCCTCCTCAGACCCTACCTTAGCTTTTGCTATTTGTGGGATTAACTGAGTAAAATGAAAATTGTTACAATTTTTCTTAAACAAAGCAGTGCACTAATTTTACTAGGATGGTAAATGGTAACAACAATGGAAAACTAGGTGGCTAGGGTAACAGGTCCAAAATGGGTAACCTTTTGGTATCTGTCTGGACGATTTGGGTTGAAACAAACCACCTTTTGTAAAAAAGTCTAATGACATAGTCTTTTGAATAAAATGATTTAGGAGGTTAATGCACTAAAGTACACTTTGGGCGACTTTCCACCCATTCAACCTTTTTGTTTAAGCCAATCGTTCTATTGAACCCGTTAGAGTAAAAAAACATAACCCATAAGGCCCATTCATAATATCAAAAAGTAGTGAAGGTAGAGAAACTAAGATTACCTAATTCTTTAATCTGCATTTCTGTCAAGATGATAGCCGGCACATAAGCCTCCAACGGCTCAAGCTTTTTCCTATTCAACACATTCCAGTGAAATGATTCAATTACATACAACAATGTCGGTCGGGTTGAGTAATGGTTCAAACATATCAATTACTATTAATACAAGGTATTTGACCTAAGTCAAAATAATTAACCTTTTGACGTATTTATCAAATGGGCTGCCTGCCACAGCATCTGCATCCAAATCCAAATTCAAAATTAAATTCTAATAATTCACATATAATTGATAATTTCTTGTGCTAATTGATGAAATATGTGCGCAAATTAGCAATCAAATATTGCGTACAGCGTACCTTTAGAAATAGATAGACAATGGAAGAGGACAAGAGAGATGGAGACCAATCGTCTGCTTTGCTTCTGTTCATGGGGGTACACTGCGCAACTTACGGTTAACTTTCTTCCCGGCGTTAACTGCGGCACAATATTCAGGCGAAACCTTGAGTTGAAGTGGCTGGTGCTAACTTGCGCATGGGTGGTTGTTGTCGCCATCTCCTTCTCTTACTTTTTAGCGGGAGGAGTTCTCTTATCCGTTTTCCTTTGGCTCTCTATTCCTTGTCGTGTAAAATTACGGTTTTGCCCTTGTTGGAGTATTTGTGTATTAACCCCTTCTACTTCTATTCACTTGTCAATTTATACCCACTATTCACATATAGGTAGGTTGTATAAGAAAACAATCAAATTTGCACATTATAATTTGATCACTAATTCACTAGAGTTTGAATGTAACCAAAAGTTATGTAGGGAATTCCATTTAGTTTGATCACTAATTCACTATATTTTTCTTTCTGAAAAATTCTATTTCTTTCATTTTTTTGTCTATTAATGATGAGTAATGGTGGTGATTACTCAATAAAGATCGGCTTTCTTTTCTTACTTAGACATACAGTTGTTTTATAAGAATATTAAGAATTACTATAGGTTCAGTCGTGTCTCTTTTTCATAGAAAGGACTTCTTCAATAACAATGTACTAACAAGTGAAATTGTGCGTGCTACAAGAATTAAATTTCATATGAAAAAAAAAAAGAGTTCGTTGAACTCACAGCATAACCTATTGTTTAAAATTAAGCAAGTTCATGTCATCCCCTAGGGGCAGATTGACTTGAAGCTGAGCGGGTGAGGGTAGGCCCCCACCCAACTTGTAAGTTTTTTTCAACAACCCCGGAACACTCACAGGATATAATCTAGTTTCAAGTATAAACTTGAGACCTTCCTAATAAGCGGACTAGCAGCACGTACATTAATGTGTCCCATTAGTTTTTTCACGGGCCCCAACTCACGGGAAGCTTTTTTTACAAAGCCCAATTTTCAAAAACACCTTTAAAGTCCAACGGTTATGTAGGCCCAATTCAGTTTTTTGTAATTCAATTTTTGCATCAGCTTCCTGGGTGTAAACGAGTTGAGCCGAGTCGAGCCTGAGCCTGAATGGGCTCGAGCTTGGCTCGGTTCGAGCCTAATACTTTGAGCTTGAGCTTAGCTCGAAAGTAAAACCCAAGAGCTCGAGTTCGTCTCGGCTCGGCTCAAAATAATTTTAGAACAATTTCAAAGGAGCTAAAAGCTCCGCTCGAGCTCGCTTCGATAGCTTAAACAAGCCAAAGTTCGGCTCGCGAATGTTAAATAGTAGGTATACTATAAATAAAATAATAATATAAAATTTGTTTGGGCTTGTTTAGGCTTGCGAGCCTAAACGGTCTTTGTATAAAAAACTCGAGCTCGGGCTCAATAACTAAACGAGTCATTTTTCAAACTCGAGCTCGGGCTTATTAAGGCTCAGCTCGTTCAAGCTTTTTACCGATCCGATCCCGAGTAGCTCTCGAGCCGCTGCGTATCATTTACACCCTAGCTTCCTATTACCTTAATTCATGTTCGTACATTCAGTTCAGTTCAGATCAATAAACACACACCTAACAATCAACTTCTTCTTTTTTTTTTGCATTTTGTTCCAATGGATTTCTTGTTCCGGATTGCAGTAGATGTCACTCAAGAAGATTTATGGTTTTTAATTGCCCATGAAATAATACACAACACACAAAAAAAATATTTATACATATAAACACAACCATTGTAAATGCACAAGAAAAATAAATACAATGTGTATACAAAATAAATCCTTTTATTTTTAACCAGCTTTGCAATAATTCATGTATTGAGAGTGATGGTTTCTATCTAGGATCTAGGCGTGTAATTGTCACATTGTTATTAGAAATTTTTGTTTGCATGCTTGATAAACTCTCAGGCCCAAATTTATCATCTTGTGTGAAATAACCAGGCTGTCTTGGTTCTGGCAATTCATATTCACTGCTCATCATCATAACCACCGTAGACATGTCTGGCCGATCTTTTGGGCTGTTTTGAACACATAGCAACGCCACATGGATTGACCGCGCCACTTCACATACGGGGAGTGACTCGATTATGGACTCATCAACAAGTTCCAAACTCTTTCCTTCCTTATAAAGTATCCATGCCTAAGGACGTATTAGTTGAAATTAATAAATCAGTATTAGATATATTATATGTGGTTTGTTGTAATATGTTTACAATATATAATGAGATATTAGTTGATTAATTAAGATAATATCTTACAAAGTTTTCATTTTTAGTAATGATACTCAACATGTCAAGTATTCACTTATCTTACATGTCCAAGAAGGTTGTGATTGTGAGCATGACAAAAGAATTGTCTATTCTTCTTCCCACTTATAATCTCTAAAACTAGAACACCGAAGCTGAACACATCCGATTTTACGGAGAAGATTCCATTCCCTGCATACTCGGGTGACATGTATCCGCTGCATTTAATGTTAAAATATGGGTAAATAAAGTGCAACATACTAGACATTTTTTAAGATATGATTATATTTTCATTCACTTGATGTGATGAGAAATTGTTTGTGATGCAATCTTACAATGTTCCAACCACTCTTTTTGTGTTTGTTCGAGTCTCATTTCCTCCGAAGCTTCTTGCAATTCCAAAATCTGATATCTTAGGGTTCATGTCGTGATCAAGTAAAATATTGGCGGGTTTGAGATCTCGATGGATGATCCGTAGTACAGAATCTTGATGAAGATAAAGCAAACCCCGAGCAACCCCATTGATGATATGAAATCGTTGTGCCCAATTGAGTAAATTTTTCTTGGCTTCACCTGCAAAAAAGGACTCAGTTTACTAAGTAATGATTATTATTCGTGAACGAGTCATATATGTATTACATGATGCAAATCTTACGAAATAGAAATAAGTCGAGCCCTTTGTTAGGCATCCATTCGTAAACCAACAACTTTTCTTCCCCTTGGATGCTGCATCCAAGAATCTTGACAAGATTTCGATGCTGAAGCTTAGAAGTGAAGATCACCTCGTTCTTGAACTCTTCAACTCCTTGTGTGGATCTCTTGGAGAGCCGCTTAACCGCAACCTCTCTTCCATCCTCAAGAACTCCCTTAACATGTTTGTAATCAAAATTGTGTGATACGATAATATAAACAGCTTTTCTCAACTCTCGCTAGGTTAAAATAGTTTAGGTTCAAGATTTAGAATTACCTTGTAAACGGGCCCAAAACCGCCCTCCCCTATCTTGTTATTGTCTGATAGGTTATTGGTTGCCCTTAACAATGTCGGAAAATCAAACAAAGGTAGGTCTAGAGAGTCATTATCTTGTGGAAGTGGAGCAATTAGCCTCCCTACAAAACCAACACACTCATTAATATTTAGGACTCAAACAATGAATGAAACTGAAGGCTAAGATTAGAAGTCTTATCACCTTTTGCCTTCATGATGATCAAGAAACACAGCCCTAAAGAAATGGCTAATCCAATGCTAAAGAGAATAACTATGACAATGAGGGTCACATGTTTCTTGCTTTTTGAGACCTTCTGATCATCTTTCTCTACAAAACATACCACAATTGTAAATTAAAGATTATATATAGAATAATATTCAATTCCCTTTGACTATATCATGCATATATCGCATATATGGTATAGCAAACAGTGGCAGATCTAGAAAAAAAGCTCATGGTATCCCAAAATTTTTCTGTGACTATAATATTTGGTTAATTAGGGGTATCCCGATACATAAAATTACGAAGAATAAAAAAGGTTATGCACTAATTTTGTAATTCGCCATACAAATTGAGGAGTAGCTCGGGCTATCCCTGATTACAAGCTAGATTCGCCCCTGATAGCAGATGTAATCGTAAATGTAGAATTACGTGGAGCGAGTGGTACAAAACCCCGATTTTGTACATATAATTTTTTCTTTCTTCTAGCTCCTTACTAGAGCTTTCATTAATAAGTTTTGTCGTTCGAAAAAAAAAAGAAAAAAAAAAGTAGAATAATGTTATTGATCTGCTTTACGTACCTATTTCAAGAGCAGCCATCCGTATGTATATATCTTGTCCATCATCAGGAAATGTTCTCATATCGATCAATTCATCATACCACAACACACATCCCGTACCATGTCTAATGTCCAACGTTGCATACGCTGTACAATTACACTCCTTTCTACATTTGGCAGCACATTGCTTTAAGGTCATGTTCGTATCAACCCATGACTGTCGTGTGTCTGGCAGCTTCAGCGAAGAATACTTTCGAAACCCTTCGCCTACGCCACAATCCAAGGGTATATTTCTTTGACACCCATTATTCCCATCTGCTAAATCCCACTGATGTGGTTTTTTAGCTGTGAACCCTTTCAAACACCCACAAGGTGGTGACTGTGCAATGTTACAACTCCCATATGGTCCACAAAGTGCATATCGGTCACAATTATCTGACTCGGGTGAAGAAAGAAAAAACCACCCTTTTGTTATGTTGGTCCAGCTGAACCGGCCCATATTGCCTTCTGGGCTTAACCTCATCTTACTATGAACAGAGTTGTTGATCAAGTTAGATATGATGTACACCTCTCTCTCGTTCGACACGTATTCGAACTTGTAGATCGAATTAGGTCTTACTCTTGGCCTGCCAGTGAACGCGACACCGTTCCATGAACCGAGCCTGTACTGTATCACATCTTTGTGTTTTTGAAATATTTGTGGGAGCCCATTGAAATCCATGTAAATCATAAACGGGCCAGGAGAAGGATCATCAACACTCTTCCATGACGTATAGTTTGTGACAATACCTGGAAGAATTCAAAAGAACTAAGAAATTGTATTGCGATGCGTTAAAGGTACATCAAATTTTAGTAAATTCACACCCTACATATGACACATATAGGGTATGTTTGGCAAAACTAGCTGGTAGCTGGTGGCTGGAAGCTGGTAGCTGTAGCTTTTAAATATAGTTTGGTGTTTGGCAGGGTAGCTAGAGCTTTTAATAAAATGTATAAAATGACCAAAATATGCATAATTAAAAATTTGTAAGGAATGTTTTTCTTTTTATTTTATGATATAATTGGTATTTATGTCATTTACTCATTAAAAACTTGTAGCCAGTAGGAACTTTTTCTTAAACGCTAGTACTTGTAGCTTTTCAATATAGAGTTTTTTCTCTAAAATAAAAGCTTCAAGCTGCTTCAACCAAACAAGGTTTTTTTATTGAGTATGAGCTTTTTCTTAAAACCTTGAAACTTCAAACTCATAAAAGCTCATTGCCAAACATACCCATAGTGTTATATGTGTCATATGGGTTTACACAAAGACTGCACAAAAGTACAATTGTGGGACTCATACATCACATATTACACTGGTGGAGAGTTTAAATGAGAAGAAACTATTTTGTAAGAAAAAAAAAAACAAATAAAACAATAGGAATCTTCCATTTACGAATTGAATTTAATGTTAAATTAATTATTAATTCTTTCTAACCTCTTAAACTACTTAAATAAATGAAACTCACAATTCATTTTTAAAATATATATTTTTTTCTAAAGCAAACCTAATTTACAATGAAGGATAATTTCGATTTGTGTATGATATATGCAGGATGAATTTTATATGTGTAAGATAAACATATGATAATCTCGGTATGTGTAGCATAAACATATGATAATTTCAATATATGTAGGATGAATTTTGATATGTGTAGGATAAACTTTGTTAATGTGTTAGATAAAGTGTTAATGACCAATTAGTTAGATAAATGATAATTAATGTAAGAAGAATTAAAGTATTTAATATTTATCATTATTCATTCTTCTTTTGTTCTCACATTAATGGGTCATATAGGTTGACATCTTAGGTTATCCAAGTATGGTGTGATAGGAAGCGTAATTATACATTATATGTAGCATATAATGTGAAATGCGTCATATAATGATGAAATATGCCGCATATTACCATATATGCGTCATATAAGTTGATGTCATCCAAGTATAGTGCATTAGGTTGATTAACATTTGCAGCTCATCTAAGTACAGTGCGTTGAGAAGTGTTATTGTACATTATATGTGGCATATATGGTGATATGCATCATATGATATTGAATATATGCCACGTATTACCTTATATGCGTATTATAGGAACAAATTATAGAGATAAAATAATAATAATAATATAGAAACTTAAAGACATATGATAAATCATGTAATACCTCTTTCTAAATTCCTTCCAAGCTTCATTCCTGGTAGCTCGGTATCTCCTGGATGATCAAAACTTTGCCAAATGTACTTCTCAGGGCCATGATCATCGTCAATGATCATAAAATTACCGCTATCCAATAGCCGGGCCACCGGGTTTCTAGCATTTTCGTTTGTGTTCGATGACCAAATTACTCGGTTTGTGTCCGAGTCGCGTAGCACCAAAACTCCATTGGGATGGAGAGTTAGCTCACCGGTGTTGTTTTTTATAGGAGTTTCTCTGTTGGCAACCCATGCAACCGTTCCTGATGCTAGCGGTTTGAACCATATGCCTAAGTATCGGTTACTGGAGGCGTTTCCGGGGCTAAAAAACCCGAGCTCGAAAGTTTGTTGGGGTGAAACAATGGTTTGGCCGTCTTTAATGGTTTGGTTGACAGCTATGGTATCATCTGCAAGTGCAACATGTAAAGGAATAAGGGTGAAATGAAACAAGAATAATATAAGAAATGTCTTCATTGATGTTTTGATTGTGTGTCTTTGGTGTCAGAATAATGATTGGCGTACCAACACAAGTACTAGATCCTTCTTTTTATAGTTTGTTTTATAGTTGATGATCTGTAGGGCTTCTTCAGATTTTTTAAAGTACACATGTACATAAACAATTAGCCGACAAAACAATACAGCGGAATTCATGGAATATTGTAGCTTTTCCTACAAATATTTTCATCTTTACCATATTAATTAAAACCACCCAATTTATATATATGATAACTATTAACCACCTTTTATTCAGAATATGACGATGGGGTTTTCATGGGTGAATGGGGTGAGGGAAATATTCAGGTAGCGTTTGGTACCAGTGGCGGATCTTGACCGTGTGACAAGGGGGGGCCGGAATCACATGACCTAAATTTTTTTTCCTACCACTCAGTTTTTGGTCGGCGATTCGGTTCGGATTGGGTCAAACAATAAGAACTCTAAATATCCATTAATTTTCAATGATTTAAACTAACGTTTAAAAAAAAACTAAGTCCATAAATACAAATGAAAAATGCAAAAGAAAAGATGAGTACCTGATAAAGGTATCACAGCTCAGCCCGACGACCTTTAAGTTCTTTAAACTCGTCAATTACAGATGTCGAATCAAACTTTTCAGCAATTTCTTTTTCTATATAAATCACCAAGTTACTTGCAAGATACTCATCTGACATCCTATTGCGAAGGCGATTCTTGAATATCTTCATTGCTGAAAATCCCCTCTCTGTTGTTGCAGTAGAAACAGAAAGTTTCAAGATTAACCGAATCACTCTATCAATCAAATAATAATCATCACGTTTCTGAGTGTCCACAAGACTTTTGCACAGATCAGCAATGGTTGATGCAACACTTAGTTTGGGATTCTTTGGCATATCAAAATTAAAAGTCTCCAATTGATATCGTAATTGAATTCTTTCATGTTCCGTAAAATCTTGAGGATAATACTTTTCAACAAGAAGACAAATCTTATCAATATTAATCACTTTTGGGTCTTCTTTAGAAATTAAGCTAGAACTAAGGCTTAACAACTCCACCGTGTGCTCATTAAATCTACTATTCAACTCATGCAATTGTTTGTCCAATGTGGATGTAAACAAATCTACTCGGTAGTAATGTTCAAAAGTAAAATGATGATCTGTTTTACGAGGCCGATACCGAGTAGAAGTATATGGAGCATCCATAACCGGGATATCTACCTGATGTTTGTTACAAAAACAGGTAACTCGTGTAAGAAAAGATTCCCAACCATTGTTTCTGAAATCATTTAGATTTTCTTTTGTTGCTGAAACCAACTCCATGGCATTAAGAATATCTTGGGATTTCTTTTGTAGAGCTTGAGAAAGTACCTCGGTTTTTCCCATTACTTCCCTTACCAAGTGAAGAATAAAGACAAACTCAAACGATTTCAAGTGACCATAAGCTGCATCAGCATCTCCCCGTTGAGCAAAAGTGTTAGATACGTCTTCAATTATTCCCTGAAGAACAACACAAGTACAATCAAACATATTAAGCAAACTACAAACTGAATGAAAGTGAGAACCCCAACGTGTATCACCAGATCTTCTTAATGTCCCAATTTGATTCAATCCTTTTCCCGTGTTGATTTCACCAAGTTCAATTAGCTCTTTAATCTCCTTTGTCTTTGCCTTTTGCAATTCATCATGACGCTTACTCGAACCACAAACTACATTAATTATTGAAACCAAGTGATTAAAAAATTGATGGACTGGAATAACTTCTCTTGAAGCAGTAACCTAGGTAAGTTGTAATCTGTGAGCAAAACAATGGACATAATACGCATAAGGACAATCTTGAAGAACTAGAGCCTTTAATCCATTCCATTCCCCTCTCATGTTACTAGCACCATCATAACCTTGGCCACGGATCTTACTAACATCAAACTGATATTGCAAAAGTTGTTTCCACAGGTGTGTTTTCAAGGTTAATGATAAAGTATCACTAACATGAACCAAATCCAGAAACCTTTCTCGTATGATCCCTTTAGCATCAACAAATCTCAAAACTATGGCCATTTGCTCTTTTTTTGACTCATCTCGTGACTCATCAACCATGACACAAAAAAAAGAATCCCCAACTTCACTACGAATATGCTTGCGAACCTTATTTGCAATGATACTAAGAATTTGTTTTTGAATATTTCCAGAAATATACTTTGAATTATAAGGAGCATTATCTAATATAACCTTTGCAACTTCATCATTATAAGAGGCAAGAAGTTGTAATAGTTCAAGAAAATTACCACGATCTTTAGAATCAGAGCTTTCATCATGTCCTCGTAAAGCACAAGCTTGATATGTCAACCAACTAACTGCATCAATTGTTGTTTTTAATCGTAGACGGTTCTTCAATATTTCCTCTTCACTTTGCTTTTGTATGATATTATCAATGTGTGCAGCGTGGTTCAAGAAGTTATCAACATATACCATAGCATTTTTATGTTGTTTACTTTTAACCTGATTCATGAATGAACATTCTTTTCCTCCCACTCTTTTCCAATTTTCAAACCCTTTAACTGTAAATGCATCTTTCCCATCGCCCACACTTGGTTTATCATTAAATAGATAACAATGAAAACAATAGGCAGAATGCTTTGTTGGTGAATACTCTAACCAAGGGTAAATTTTGAACCAAGATTTTTGGAACCTACGAGTATGATTCTTTGAACCTTTATTCGGATATTCTGCAAGGCTTATTTGGTAAGCTCCTAAACTTAGATAAGCTAGTCTTACTTGTTCCCTTAAATTAACCGGATGTTCATATATTTGTTTTCGCTTACCCGGATCTTTTTCAAGATGGTTAGGGTCCACTTCTTTATTATTTGATTGTGGTTCTTGTGGTAGTGGCTCTTGTGGTAGTGGTTGTTGTGGTAGTAGTTCTTGTGGTTGTGGCTCACTTGTTGTTGATGAAGCTTTGTGGCGTTTACTATCTTTCTCTTCATTCTTATCTATCTTTCTTTTGAAAAAAGAGTTGATGGTTTTCAACTTCCCCATGATATTTCACCTACGCATATCAAGTTCATCGAAAATTAGAATTCAAAAATCCCCAAAACAACATATCCAATTCATATACTTCGGTACATAGTTTGAACACAATACAATAAAATGCCTTGGCGGGGGTCCGGGGGCAGCGCCCTCCAGGAGCAGGGTCCAAGGGGCGGCAGCCCCTGGCGGGGTCCACTGTAATCATATATTTCATGTTGTCATGCTCATAATCGTTCAATATAAACAACTTTACCATTATATTGATGTACTTCGTATATATCCATATCTAATTAACTAGTACAGCTTTAACCACAACAAAAACAACAAAAACAACGAGCATACCGTATGACGAACCGAGAGGGCTGAGGGACTCGTCACTGGCTGAGCGCTGCTGCTGGTCGTAATTCAGAACAGAGGTCGTAATTCAGAACAGAGGGTTTACTGAAAGGGCGGGACTTATTGGAGGAGTATATTGTTGAAGGATGTTTGGGCTTTAAGAAAGGTGCAAAGAGGGTTAATGTTTTTATCTTATTAATGTTTGGGCTTTATGGATAAATTTAAACATTGGGTTAAATGTTTTGCGGGCTAGAGTCTAGACTAATCACTAAATAAATTAAACGAATGATAATGGTTATTAGACCTAAACTTTTTTTTTTTTAATTAGGGTGGGCCGGATTCAAAAAAACAGGGCGGGCCGGACTCAATACATAAATTATTTTTCGAAAAAAAATCCGGAAAATCAGTACTTCTGGGCGAAAACACTGGGGGGCCGAGGCCCGGGCTGGCCCGGCCCAAGGTCCGCCCCTGTTTGGTACGCATGAATGAGAGGCGGAATAGAATGCAACATTACAATGGAATGAAAAAAAAGTGTTTGGTTGGTCAAGGTAATAGAATCATCCATTACCTCCTCCATTCCATTCCCTCTAAAAACCTCCAAATTCATTCCATCCACCCCCCCTGTTTTTTTTCCATTTCATTCCCTCTGTCACCCTTTATCACCACTGACCACCACCACCACCACCATCTACCTCTACCACTACCACCCATCGCCACCACCACCACCGACCACCGCCACCCACCACTGACCGTCGCCACCCACCGACTACCGCCATCACTTTCCGTCACCGACCGCCGCCACCGCCACCCATCGACTACCGCCATCACCGACCACCACCACCGTCGACCACCACCACCCACCACCAACCGCCACCAACACCACCTACCACCAAGCACCTAACGCCAACACGGACACTCTCCGTCACCAACCATCGCCAGCCACCGACCACCACCGCCAACCACTGCCGCCGCCACTCACTGTCGTCGTCACTCCCTGTCGCGACCCGCCGCTACCGACCACCACCATCGTCACTGCTACTATCACCACCAGATGTCGCCACCCACCACCACCGACCACCACCCATCGTCGTCGCCGCCACTAATTACCACCACCGTCGTCGGCACTGCTGCCGCTGCCACCACCACCCACCGACCACCACTAACTCTGCCACCACCAACCACCGTCGCCGGCACCCGCTGCCAACAGCCATCGCCACCACTCACCACCGCCGATTTTATTCCTTTGTCTTTTCCTTCACACTAAACAATATAAAGTAATGATTCATTCCATTCTTACGTGTAACCAAACAAGACCATGGAATGGTAATCATCCATTTCATTCCTTTGTCCATTCCATTACCTTCTCCATTCCATTACCTCATACCAAACAGACCCTCAGAATATTAGTCATCTAATGAGATGCTTTAATCTCATTTTGGGGTTGGAAATTAATTTTAACAAGTCGATCGAGTTTGGTTGGCATTGGGGTTGCGACTCAAAATGTGGAAGCCGCTGCAAATGTAATTAGATGTAAAGTTGGGTGTTTGCCGTTTAAATATTTAGGGGTTATGGTGGGCGCAGATATGAATCGGATGCGGAACTGGGAGGGGATTGTTAAATGCTTTAAAGCACGGTTGTCCAAATGGAAGGCGAAAATGCTATCGATTGGCGAAAGAGTGGTATAGTTGAAGGCGGTATTGGATAACTTACCTCTATATTACTTTTCTATATTTAAAGCGCCTAAGGGAGTGATCGATGTTTTTGAAGCCCTCAGAAGGCGTTTTTTTTTGGGGGGGGGGGTTGATGAGGATAAGGCAAAGACAAATTGGGTTTGATGAGGATAAGGCAAAGACAAATTGGGTTTGCTGGTCCAATTGATAAAGGTGGGCTTGGGTTGGGTTCTTTAACCGCGATAAATGCAAGTCTTCTTCTAAAGTGGTGGTAGCGTTTTAAGAAAGAGAATTCGGCTTTATGGCACAAAGTGGTTGTATCCATTCATAGTAGTAGTGGCTCATGGTCTTATCTTCCAATTAAAGTTGGGGTTAATGGGTCTTGGAGTGGGATCACGATGATAAAAAAGATTTGGCGAATGTGAGTACGAATGTGAAAGGATTGATTAAGGGGATGTGGGAAATGGGGAGAGTATAAGGTTTTGGATAGATAAATGGTATGGTGACGATATTTTCATGTTGCGCTACCCTGAATTATTTGCTTTGGAAGTTAATAAAGCTGCAACCGTTGCAGAGCAAGCTGTTACATGGGAATGGAAACATCAATTGTTTTCTGCCGACGAACTGTTTGCGTTGCAGTGCTGTCATCAGATTCGCGCAACTGTGTTTGTCTCAGGTGAGGGATCAGTGGAAGTGGGTTGCAGCAATAGATGGGGAGTTTTCGGTTTCTTCGTGCCGTAATTTGTTAGCTGCCCACAGCGTTTCGTATTACCCGTTTGAATGGGTCGAAGGTGTGCCAAGAAAAGCTAGAATCTTTGGTTGGAAGGCCGATCAAGATAGGCTTCTGACGTTGAAAGGGCTAAAGAAGCGTAATATTCTTAATGGGTCGGCTATGTGCAGATTTTGTGGGGAAGCCGAGGAAGATGCTTGCCGTTTGTTTACAGCCTATTTTGTTTGCTCTGTGGTGTGGAGTAAGGTGAGTGCTTGGTGTCATATTCCGTAGGTGTTCGCTTTTTCGGTTAGAGATTTGTTTACGTATCATAAGAGGTTAGAGGTGACAAACAAGAAAAAAGCTATTGTGCATATGATGATTATTGGAGCATGTTGGCTTGTGTGGAAGGCTAGGAATAAAGTCCTTTTTGCAGGTAAACAGTTTCATATGGACGCAATCTTTGGGTAGCTTCGGGCATTGACATTTATTTGGGTGAAGAAGCAGTTAAAACAATGTGATCTCACTTGGGAACAATGGGTGTCCTTCAATTTAGTGGCATTGAGATATTTTAGGAAAAAAAATTTAAAAACAAAATTAGATTTATTTCTCTCATATTTCTTCTCATAATTTTTAAACGTTAATATCTTTTATATACGAGATTTTTTAAAGAAAAAAATTACACCAAATTAACGAGCGTTTTATTATCTTTCCAACGAGTACCATAGTGTTATATAAAAAACGGAGAAAAAAACGACCAAATTAACGAGCGTTTTATTATTTTTCGAACGAGTACCATAGTGCTATATAAAACACGGAGAAAAAAAAACGACAATTTTTTGTGGGGTTTTGTTCATACAGGAAAAAAAACACACAAAGTATTCAAGTTATTCATTAATCATGTATAGACAAGTCATTAATTATGTTCAAACCAGTAAATATGAATTCTATTTACAACAGGTGTTAGCATTGTAGTTGTACACTATTTTAGGTTAGGTTTTAATATTAGAGTTGTACATTGTTTAAGGTTAGACGTTAACATTGGAGATACATTGTTAATTTTTAGATTAGGTGCCATGTAGGATGTCATGTGCCATTAAATACACCAAATTAACGAGCGTTTTATTATTTTTTCAACGAGTACCATAGTGCTATATAAAAAACGGAGAGAAAAAACGACTATTTTTTTGTGGGGTATTGTTCATCCAGGAAAAAAACACGTGTTTAGGTAATTCATCAATCATGTATAGGCAAGTCAGAAATTATATTCAAACCAGTAGCCGAATTGGTTAATAAAGTTATAAATTGTTTTAGGTTAGGTTTCAATATTAGTATGTTAGAGTTGTACATTTGTTTAGTATTGGAGTTCTACATTGTTTTAGGTTATGTGTTAGAATTGGAGTTGTACATTATTTTAGGTTAGATATTAATATTAGAGTTATACATCAGTCTATTTTATATGTAAAATTGATGTATCATATTAAATTTCTCAACCCGGGACGCTCCCGGGGTATAATCTAGTAATGTATAATTCTAATATTAACACCTATCATAAAAACTAAAAAAATATATGGCTCTAATATCAATATTCAATACCTAACCTAAAACAATCTACAAATCCAATGATAACACCTAATACTTCAAACAAAAAAAAAATAGTCGTTTTTTTCTCCGTTTTTTATATAGCACTATGGTAATCGTTGAAAAGATAATAAAATGCTCGTTAACCGAATCTTGGATGTGTGTATCAGAGAACCCATGTATCGGTAATTTTCTTTTCTATATATTTTTTCAGTGTTACATATATTTTCCTAATTTCTCGTTTTTTAAATAAGTAATAATCAACACAAGACAATTTTGGGAATAAAATAAATCGTCTTTTTCACGAAACGAGACTTATATCGAAAGCTTGATAGTCTATCATCGAAGTGACGTGAAATTAATACCGACATGACGACCTCAATGGTTTCTACCGCAACATCCAAAATAATCCAAAAGTAGTGAAACCGAAGGTGGCTACGTGACAAGAACATTGACTATTAATCAAGATAAGCAAGGCAACACTTTCAAATTTATGCATTTTTGGGAAGCGGCGAGGTACTCGACAATATGGGCGAACGTACCGTTTGCAAGTGATTCGTCTAGTAAACGGTTGAAAACAAGCTCCTCAACTCGTTCGGATGCTTGTATCGAGGTTGATTTAAACTTAAGTGACCATGACATCGAGGTTGAAGCGAGCCGTTCACTCGGTAGAGATAAATCCAAAATAGGGCATCAATATCATCTACTTTGGGTACGGACTATAGCGAGCATTTATCCGAGCTAAATGAACGTTTTGGCACGTTCAATAATCCTCAACAACAAGAGCTCGAGGAAAAAAGAAATCTTCGGACGATTTTTGAAGAAAAAATGATCGACTACTAAAAAGGCGAAGGATTGGCGAAAGAAAAAACGAGATGATATAAAATCCATCACTATAAATATCGAACATGTTGTCGGTCCCAAAAGACAAATGTATGAGGATATGAAACAACAAATCATGAAAAAATATAACATTAGTTAGAATATTTTTTTTATTATATGACTTCTAATTAAGTTTTATTATTTTCACTACTTTTTTTAAATTTAGTTGATTTGTTTTTTTACATAAAAACAAAGACAACGCCCACACCACTTCATGGTTTTTTAGAAGCTTGAGGGGAAACTCCACTCTACTAGTGTGGTTGCCACATGCGGTTCACGTCATTTTCACCCGTGCCCACCTCGTATAATCTGAATGGATTGTGTAATTTCAGTTTCTCTCGGTTCCTTGTGGGCTGACTGTTATTTGTTTCAAATCATGGCGCCATTATTTTAACTAATATTATATATTTATATATACATTGATGTGTAGCATCTCTACCCTGTGTGTGTGTGCTGTGGGTCAAGTTTAGTGGCTCCAATACCTGGAATAACATTCAAAAAGTCAACATTCAAACGTACGTACTAAGTAGATTATTATGTTCTGATTACTCATTTTAAGAAAACCATTATTATACAATTTTATTAATATTTTATATGAATTGCTGCCATAAAGAACACAACCTTTTTTCCCCTTAAAGAACTATCATTATACTACAACAAACAAACAAATTTTCTTCTAATATTGTTGTTAGGAAAGGTACGTCTTTGAAGACTAATCTTGTGTAGGTTTGAATAAAAGGGACCGACCTATAAAGTTGAAGGGTGTTTTTTGAGAATAGTTTTTTACATCACAATAAAAGTTAAATAGGTTTATGTATGGATAATGATTAATCTTAGTTTGAGATGATTAAGTATCCTTAGAAGCCAACAATCGGTAGGTTATTAATAAAAGGAAGTTTTGTAATCTTTAAATTCCAATTCAATAAGAGAACAATTTTGCTTAATAGTTTTGCATCTTTGATATCAATTGTCTAACAATTGGTATCAGAGCTTAGGGTTCTTTTGTTCAAGAGGTAACAAGCGACTGATTCTCACGGCTAGCAAGACTAGATCAGTCAGCAAAGGATTAGAAGCTGAAAGTGTTCTGCGGAAGGATTTGTGAGATCGATAAAGCAAGGACAGAAGGTAACTTGACGCACAAGGTTGCTCACGATGGGAGACGAATCAAACCGACAACTTATTACTACGAAAGAACATAATACGACATCTCTTCAAATCCCACAATTAACCATTACAAACTATACCATATGGGCGATCAAGATGAAGGTCATCTTCAACGTTAATGGGATTTGGGAGATGATCGAACCAGGACCATCTACGGATGCGAAAAAGAACAAATAGCCATTGCCCTATTATTCCAGTCTATTCCCAAAGAGCTAGTTCTGCAGATCGGGAATCTCTCAACAGCCAAGAGTATGTGGGACGCGGTCAAAGTTCGACAACAAGGCGCTGAAAGAGTTAAGGAGGCTCGACTTCAAACATTGATGTTTGAGTTTGAAGGACTAAGAACGAAGGAAGAAAGCAAGGTAAACGACTTTGCAAGCTAGATCTCGAGCATAGCTTCAAAGGCCGCATCACTTGGAGACGAAATTGAGGAGCAAAAATTGGTAAAAAAAAATTCTTGAATGGTTTACCAAGAATGTTTATACATATCGTAGCTTCTTTGGAACAAATGATTGATTTGAAGACTATTAGTTTTGATGTAGTCAGACGCCTCAAAGCTTATGAAGAAAGAATCGGGTCTGAAGAAAAAGTACAAACGACTAAACAAGATCGACTTTTGCTTACATACGAAGAAGAATGGGAAGCGAAGAAGAAAAGTGAAGGAGGAGGTTTCAGACGAGGAAAAAGATCGGCTGAAACACTACAAAGAGGGAGAGGACGTGGTTAAGGAAAATTCTCCTGGCGGGGAAAGGAAAAGGAAGACTCAAAGAAACCGACGAAGGACCGTTCGAAGATCAAGTGCTTCTGGTGCGATAAACTAGGACACTTTTCAAGTGATTGTCCTACGCGTAGAAAACCGAAGAAAACAATTTAGTTCAAGAGGATGGATCGGTGCTCTACATGGCAACCCACGGCGAAGAGGTAGTATTTTTAAACGAAGATAAGATGGATTTGAAAATATATACCAAGAGCCCGGGTGAAACAAATACATGGTTCCTTGACAACGGAGCTAGTAATCACATGTCGGGAAACTGCAAGTTCTCATATTTGGATCAATAGATCAAAGGGAGAGTTTGATTCGAAGACAACTCTTGGATTTAGATCGAAGGACGGGGAAGAATCATCTTAGAAGGAAGAACGAGAAAACCACATGTCTTGGAGGATGTCTATTATATATCGACATTGAAGAGCAACATCATTAGTGTCGGACAAATGGACGAGGCGGGATACAAAACTACCAATTGAACATGGTATACTATGGATGTATGAGCCCAACGGAACTGTGATGAGGAAGGTACCCTGGTCAATGAATCATGTTTATAAAGTTAACCTCAAAGGTGTTTCTCCAGTTTCTTTGCAGGTTAATCTAGAGGATGAGGAATGGTTATGGCATGCGTGTCTTGGACATCTAAACTTCGATGCTCTAAGATTCATATCAAAGATATCAACCGGACTACCATGCGTCACACGTCCATCTCAAATTTGTGACGCATGTATAGCCGGAAAGCAAGCAAGGGGTGCATTGAGGAAGGAAGTAACGTATCATGCAACAAGACCATTAGAGTTTCTATATGCCGATCTTTGTGGACCTATAACACCCAAGACACATGCTGGAAATCAATACATACTGTTTATAGTAGATGACTATAGCTGATACATGTGGGCATACATGATCAAGACAAAGGACCACACATCCGAAACTCTTATTGACTTCATAAAAGCGACCGAAACAGAATCAAAATGAAGATCAAGTCCCTACGAATAGATAATGGGGGAGAGTTTAACTCTAATGTGTTTGGAAAGTTTTGCAAGGAGAAAGGAATCAACTGGCAATATACGGTTCCTTATACGCCTCAACAAAACGGGGTCGTGGAAAGGAGGAATCGAACCATAAAATGGACAACTCGGTGCATCCTAAAAGCAAGGCCGATACCACAAATATTATGGGGAGAAGCTGTAAATCATTCGGTTTATCTATTGAACCGATCGCCCTTAGCTTTGAAAAACTCTACTCCTTATGAAAAGTTGAAGGGAATGAAGCTTGACTTTACATACATAAAAGTGTTCGGTTGCGTGGGATTTGTCTATCAACCGGACCGAAGAAGCTGGATGATAGAAGTGTGTTGATGGTATACCTGGGTTCACAATCAGAAACAGGGACATGAATGCATCGGATGTTCGACCCGGCTAATGAAAGCATTGATGTAGCTCAAGATGGGGATGTCAAATTCAAATAGGCAAACTAGTTCAAATGGAAGACTTATTTGTCAAGTTACAACACAAATGAACCATGATAGATTGAATTTGTGATCAAACAAGACCAAAGTTCAACACCCCAGGTCAGAACATAGGGAGATTCGGTAGTTAGTTCTGATCCTCAACCCAATCCGGAGGTCCTAAGTCAAAGTGATACGGGCAGGAATAGACCAAGCCCAGAAACT
Organism: Ambrosia x helenae; assembly: GCA_030844895.1. Lineage (NCBI taxonomy): Eukaryota > Viridiplantae > Streptophyta > Magnoliopsida > Asterales > Asteraceae > Ambrosia > Ambrosia x helenae. Next base: position 7,600 of record JAUTDX010005453.1, on the reverse strand, counting down.
CATGTATCAAGTGAAGTAGATCCGTAAGATGTAGCCCAACCACGCAGGTCCACGCGAACATCAGTCATGCCAAGGAAATTTACTGCTTACGAGGACGAGAAGGTACCAAAGCTAACTCATCAGTTAACTGAAGATGATCAGCTGTTACTACTATCCATAGATAATAAGCCGATTTGTTTTCAGAAGGCAATCAAGGAAAATCATTGGAAGAAAGCTATAGTGGACGAGATTCGGTCTATTCAAATTTTAACTTCTTTTTACCTTAATTAGTATTGTATTCGATTAAGTTTTGATGTATTCGATTCGTTTTAGAAATTCAAATTCGAATAAATTTGATTTAATTCACATTTACCATAAATAATAAATTGTTTTACCTTTAATTATATAACTATAACTATTACAAACACATTACTTTTAGCATTTAAAATACTAATCTACAAAATTAATAAACAAAATATGTCAAATACATGAATGGTAAAAATAGTAGGAACTGTGGTTTTTTAGAGTTTTGTGATATATAAAGTAAATATGTAAAATATGGCTATAATAAATTGTTTTACTTTTAATTTTAGCACAAATTTAGAGTTGTTTTCAATGTGTGTGTGTATTTTTATATATTTAAAAAAGATACACATGTATAATTTTTATTCGAATTTCGAACGAATTTAAAATCATAAATTAGTATTCCATTTATTGGACTCGAATTGAATCGAATTCAAATTCTTGATAGTCGAATCGAATTCTTAAAATCCAAATCGAACTGAGTCGAATTTTGAATTTTTCGAATCTGAATCGAATTCCGAACAATCCTATATGAAACAACGGGTCCGTCTAAGATGAGAGGCCTTTCTGAGATGGTTATGTCGACAGAAATTCTGCTAGAAATGCATAAACATAATGAAAACCTAGAATCGAACCAACAACCAGTGTTAGCGGGTTATAAGAGCCGAACCTGGATCTTGCTCACCCCTACTTGAGAATTGCAATACACATAAGAAAGTCAACATTCAAGATACGTACTTAGTGATTATGATGTCAATATTCGTTCTAGACTATTCTTTTCCACCATTTTTTATCTTGAATTGTCGGGGAAACTACAACATTTTTTCAAAACCTATTACTATCCTACAACTTAAGTTCATAAACCTTTCATTTTTTAGTTTGAGTTGTCTGAGAAAGGCACGACACTTTTTGATGGTTTTATAATCATGGTTACTTATTTGTACACTAACAATGATATCAGCAGTCTATATAATCTTTAAGTTTTGGTATCAAACTCTAGCTAACAAATTTGCCCGCGAAATGTGACGGGAAATATTTTGTATTTGTACATTTGTAATCTTACCGTAGCGCCCGGGTTTGCTACCACTAGTTAACTAACATTTTTTTGTTGTATGTTATAATAAATAAACAATTTTTTGTTATATATTGTGTGCAACTGTTTATACACATTGTCTAATATTGTGTGTAATTATTTATATACCTTTGTGTAATTTGCGCATAATCATGGTGTCGACGACAAAGGTGTATATGCTATGAGAGGTGGCAGTGCTGGTGGCAACGATGGTGGAGTGAGGTGACAACGACAACGAATAGGTTGTGGAAACAAACAATGGAACCCATTCTGACCATCTTAAGTTGATCATAGTAATTTCTTTTGACAATTTGACTCGTTGCTAATTTGAGCAGACCCACTATGTCCTATTGGCTGAGTTAACCCACATAAGCCCATATCCAATTTCTATCCATTATGATTTGTTCAATATAAATGTTGTGAAAGGTGACTTTAACTTCAGAAAATACAAAATAAATATACCATACACCAAAAAGACTATAATAGAAATAATCAACTCAATAGTTCATATAGTTATACCATGCATCAGCATCTAGTTGTTTCAACACTTTATCCATGCTTTACTCATCAATACCGAGTCCTTTGACCTTTTTGTATTCAATCTTTTCATCCATTTCTTTTGAGACGAGGTAAGATGAGATATTGAAGTATGAAACAATGAGCCCTTCTGAGACGACGGACCTTTTTTAGATGATTCTGTGGATGGAAGCTCAGCAGGAAGTGCAGAAGCAGTGCTAGTTAACGCGTTCAGCACAAGGAACGCAAGTATTGGAGAAAGATCCAATGTCCTCCAAGCGGCGGGATGACCCCACGAAAGATGTTCAAGTATGGGTCACATAAAGTGCTACAGAACAAAGAACCCAACAATTTTAGGCATACGGAAAATTGTACTAAAATTAATCTATGTTTAACAAATGTTAAATAGCATTGCGGTTTTGCAATACCTGAGAGGATTCACAATGGCCGGAGGTGAGTTGGGAAACCAAGTGAGAACCAACCTCACAACCAACAATGTGTTGTAGATATTCAAGAAGTTTAGAACACCGTTAGATACCACAAGCCCTGCAACTGAATCTCCTGGAATAATGGCAGCAAATTCATGATTCGAAAGCGACCTCAATTCCTCTGACTTCTGTAGTTAATCTGAAACAGTGAACATTAAGAAAAGGTTCACTCGACAACGTATAAATGAGCTGATTGAGGTTATACTCTATCTCTAATGGGTCAAATGGCTCAAAATATAAATGTTTATTACAAAAAATACACAAAATCGTTCAAAACATGCCCAGAACATGATTGAGGTTATCTTTTGTTTATAACGGGTCAAATGCATAAAACTATAAATGTTTTACTACAAATGAAATAGGTCACAGACGGGCGAAAACCTGCACAGACGGTTTATTCCAATCAGTGTTGCAAAAATCGGCCTAGGCGGCCGCCTAGGCACTAGGCGGAAGTAAAAATCGGAAATAAGCCCTAGTCGTTGATCTAGGCGTTTTGGCCATTAGGCGGCCATTAGTCGGGCCTAGGCGGTGCTAGGCGGTGGATTTTTTTTATTTTTATTTTATTTTTTATTTTTAAATTTCTAAGTATTTCTTAGTATTATGTGTATATATCTAAGTATTTCTAAGTATTATGTGTATATAGCTTAACATATTTTCAAAAAACACCTAAATTTTTGTGTATATATATATAATACGTATAAAATACCAAAACGCCTAATTCCGCCTAATTTTCGCCTAGTCCCGACTGGACCTCACCGCCCGCCTAGCGCCTTGCGCCTTTTGCAACCTTGATTCAAATGCATACAACCTCCAAAAACAAATAACCCAAAAGCAATATTCAAAATCCAACCCGATAAAACGAAAGTTACCCATTTTGACCCGTTATCCAACCCATCCGACCCACGTATTCTATTGGCACTATTTCTAAACTAATTTGGGCAACAACCTAACTAAAAGTGACACATTTTCTTCAGCTACTAATACAACAATTGAGAAAATTGTGTTGCTATCTAGTGACATGAAATATAACAAAAACAGAACCCTAATTTCAACAGAGACATTACAAACTACAAAACTGGCACAATTGCAAATAAACCAACAGAAACAGAGAGACAAAGATAATATTACCTGACAGAAGTTGTGGTATTCAGAGCAAAGAGACTGCAATTTGATAAAAGGGGGTTCTTGGAAGCAAAAAGATGGAGAAAGCTGAAGCATTTATCAATGGAGGAGTGAATGTTGCAAAGCAAAGTGTTGGAAGAGTCAGTGACCAGTTTGTGGAGATGGGTGGTGGGTTTGAAGAAGGAGAGAGAGGAGGTGTGGAGAGTGAAAAGAGGTAGACTTGTTATGGGGATATTATTGGTGGGATTGAGGTTTGTTGTCTTTGATGCAGGAATATTATTATTATTATTATCATCTGTTGTTGTTGTTGAAGAAGGAGGATGCATTGTGGATTGGTGTTAATGGGGATATGTTGTTTGGTTTTTGGAGTTGAAAAGGGGAGTTAGTGTGTGTGAGATGGAAGATAGATAGGATATGGTTGGAGATCAACTTCCCACATACAAAGGAACAGGAAATAAGAAAAGAAAAAAAAAAAGAAATCTTGTTTTTTTTATAGATACATTTAGATGTTTCTTTAAAAATCTATTAAAAATTTACAAATTACTAGTGGGGAACCCGCGCGTTGCGGCGGAATCAACAACAACGGGCGAGAGCATATATAATTTAAAAATAATGTAATACTTTTTGGTTGGTTAGATTATTGGAACAGTACCGACACTTATGTTTAATGAAAACAATATCTAATGTAAATAAGAATAGTAATAATAATGTAAAAAATAGCCACATAAAAAACAAAAAGGAAACGCAGCACAACTTCATATTAAACCAAAAACTGCACACAATTCATAAAAAAACTGGATGTGTGCAACTTTGTGAAGCAAACAATCCATCTACGAAACAAACATGCCAAAATTGATGTCAGGCCAATACATCATTAGATACATAGTAATTAACAATATTAGGTGAATAATAACATAGTTTCATTTCATGTACACATACAAAAGAATTGATGTATACGGCACAAAAAGCAAAATCACCGACAAAAAGAGACACAAATTTCAACAGTAGAGTATTATTTATTAAAATTAAATCAAAAATATTTTGGATGATTTGCTTTTTAGAGATAATCGAATTATACTACAGAAATTTTTAACCAAACCCTAAAATCACATATTGATATGCAAACACCGATATACTCACACACATATTCTGGACAAGCACGACACATAATACATTGTACACATATCGAATATGTTAAATGCACATAATGATGCATACCCACACTTTAATATACACACATACATGAACCACACACTCACATTGATACCATCATACACACAAATGTAACCAAACAAACAACACAAACACGCAATATACATATAGTTTCAGAACCAATATTCGCTCTACCCTTTTGCTTCATTTGACTACAAGTTGTTGAAATTCATTTGTAAAATGGATTCGAAAACTACTCTCATTTTTCTATGGAAATTGAGATGGAGGATGGGTCGTTACACTGGATTCAATTTAAAACACAGTACCGTTCTGATATCAAGTGACTGTTGGATTCGTCAAAAAAAAAGCAATGGCATGCAACGTGGTGGTTCCAACCGGAGTTGTGGCAGCGGTGTTAAATGTTGGGGAAAGTTCGTGAAACTGTGACGAAGCTCTTTCGCGGACAAGTGTGACAGCGGTTCCAAGGTTATAGGGTGGTGATTGTAACTCTTGGTGTGTGAAGGTGCGGAAGTGGTGGTTCGTGCGTGGAATTTTTGATTATTTAAGTTAGATCAAGGTAATTAAGATGATTTAATAGCATTAATAACTAATTAGGATTTTGATTACCACAACGGTTTCACATTTTATTTCCCTTGCAAAACCTTTCTTATTCACAAGGATTCGAACTTTTAGTGACCATAAATTCATCATTTAGTATTGCAAAACCTTTCTTATGCACAGAGCTTCAAACCTTTACTTGATCATAAACTCCATATTAAATATAGTTTTTTTCAATGCATTTGGACCATGACAACCTTTAGATCATGACAACAACATAACCTATCAAATTATGGAAAACTTCAAATGATATTTCCATTCATTCTTGGAAATTGGCAGGGTCTTTCCTAAACCATCCGTATTTCAATGTTTTAATATTTCCTACAGGGTATAAATCTTGTTTCGTTTTTATGTAGTATATATCTAATGTATTGCTTTATATAATAGTCCAAATATTATATTACATTATATATTATCACTTCTCTAAGTGGAAAGCGAGACATTAAGTAATTAAATTCAAGAAACCACGCATTTTTGTGATACTTAAAAGGAAGACGGTTATTTAGTCTAGACTTTTCTTAAAAAACTTTTCAACTTCTCATAGTCTTAAAACTCAAGTTATTTAATTTAAATATGATATTATTTGTTTATCTAAACTGATTAGTGATTGCATTTCCATTTTATCAATTAATTGTATTTAACAATACTTTATTTATCAATTTAATTTTGCTTATTAAACAAATTACCAATTTAATACCCATGTAGAAAGACCATTTTACCCATTTATTAGGTTTATTAAGTTGTTGTACCATTAGCATCAAATGTTGTGTTTTCTTAAATTTGGTGGGTATCCATCTTTCATGCTTTATATATAGTATATAGATTATTATTATTATTATTATTATTATTATTATTATTATTATTATGATTTTAATGGTTTCGTTGAAATGTGATAATATTGTCAAGTTTCACCTAGGCGGGCATCTAAGTCCATTTTTAGGCACAACGTTGTCTTCTCACTTCACTTTATCAAACCCCTCTTTCAGGCCTTAGGCACATTTTTTCAAGCTAAGTTCCAATGAATTCTGGTTGCAAATCGTCTGAACACGTTTGAAACAATTATATCAACCCTAAACAGGCCTGAAATCAACCTAAACATCTCTAAAGAAGCCTAAAACATGCTACTCCCTCCGTCCCAATTTAGATGTCATGGGCCCACAAAACACACATATTAAGAAATCTTTGTTTGTATGTTGTAAAATGACAATAATATCTCCAAATTATCGTTTCAAATCTTTGATTGTGTTTTGTCTTTTATGGGCAAAGTTGGAAATTGCTTAGAAATAGACATCTAATTTGGGACAACAAAAAGTGCAAAAATGAACATTTTAAAATCGGACGGAGGGAGTATAACTTCACATAAAAAAGTTCTCGTTTTTTAAGCGCCATTGACATCCAAAGCTGCCTCGAGCCTTTGACAACTATGGATGGTGTCGAGCAAGTAACAGGGAATTCAGATGGCCTCACATGGAAAATTGACTTGCAAAAAAGATGATTGGGCCTACGTTCAGCCTTCTCTTGGACTTTGAATGAGACTTTTTGACTGATTGGATGATGGATCTTTAGAATTGGGCTTGGAAGAAAAGAATGATAACTTGGCCCTGTTATAAAACTGAATGGGCCTGGGCCACATAAATTTGGATATATTTTTAAAGAAAAATACAAAGCTATTTATAAGTTGATTTTTTTTTCATTTTTAGTGGCATAATTTGTGCAAGTGGAGGCTGTCAGTTTCGAGTTTGTGATTTTAGTGAGACCGCAACCTGAGGTTGCGGTTTAGGGTGACATGGACTGTGGATGTGGCTGACTGGGTTGGGGCTGTGGATGTGGGAGTATCACGTGGAAAGCCATTGTGCTTTATATGCTGAATAGGATAAAACCGCAATCAGAGATTGCGGGTTCACACAGTAAAAAAATGAATGATGCGGTCTTGCTGGGGACATGGATTGCTGTAGTTTAGAAAAAGGTGCCAGAAAACCGCAACCTCAGATTGCGGTTTCAAAAAAGGTGGCAAAAAACCGCAACCTCGGATTGCGGATTAGTCCTAGTCACAGCTCCACATATGCCTTTATCCCAGTTAGCAGCCATGGTTTGTCCAACTCAGCCTAAAACCGCAAATCGATGTATGACACATACCAAATGCACAAAATAATCCTACTGTAGCACTAAAAAGGCAAAAAAAAAACTCTTTATAAGTTGAACTTAATTTTGCAGCTGCTTCTTCGTGCTATATCTATTTTGAAGGCTGGATGATGTTTCAAATCTTTGAATTGTATTATTTTCACCCCAACTTTCAGCAACACATTTAATTCATGATCTTGTAGTCTCAATTAATTAAACATTAGCAAAT
>JAUTDX010005452.1:0-38176 GCA_030844895.1 Ambrosia x helenae | reverse complement strand
GAACATGTGTTAAGTCTACTACTGATGGATGTTCTAGCAAGGCAATGGGATAGATGTAACTCTGTTGTGCTTTCTTGGTTACTTAATTCTGTTAGTGAGGAACTTTATCTAGGACAAGTTTTTTCTAAGTTGGCCACTGAAGTGTGGACTGACTTAAAAGAAACTTATGATAGGATAGATGGTTCTGTTATCTTTAATCTGTATCAAAAGATTAATTCTGTTAGACAAGGTGGTTCAACTGTTGCTGAGTATTACCACAAGTTGAACACCATGTGGAAACAGTTTGATGCTATAGTTCAACTTCTGGTTTGTACTTGTCAAGCTGCAAAGGAATTTAATGATTTCAATGCATTAATAAAACTTATGCAGTTCCTGATGGGTTTAGATGACATCTATCAACCTGTAAGGTCTAATCTGTTAACAAGTGATCCTTTACCAACTTTGAAAATGCTTTTGCAATAGTAAGTAGGGAAGAATCACATAGGAGTTCTAGTTCAAGTGCAAAAAAATAATCAGAATGTTTCTTTTGTTTCTAAAACTAATCTGAATTCTGATAATAAAAGAGATCTAATAGAGGACCTAATCCAAATTTGAAGTGCACACATTGCAACATGATTGGTCATACAGTTGATAGATGTTATGAGTTAGTAGGTTATCCACCAGGGTATAAGAAAAAACCTGATGGACAGACTTCTAGGTCTAACATGTCTAGTAATAATGCTAATGTGCAACAATCTGTTCCTTTTACTGGGTCTACTTCTGGTGTTCCCTTTTCTTCTGAACAGATTTCTAAATTTTGAACCTGATTAGTGAGAAAGGTGGAAGTGATTCACATAACTCCAATGCTGGAGGTAAGAGTGTGAATGCTTTTGGCTTCTCAAGTATGTCTTGTTTAGGGATTTGGAAAAGGTTTTGAAAAATCTATCTTTCTGTTCTGAATTCACTAAAAATTTTTTAACTAAAGGTTGGATTACTGATTCTGGTGCAACCACATATGACAAATAGTGATAAAGACATGTTTAATTGTATAGATGTGTTAGTTATGATTTGGATGTTAAACATCCAAATGGGACTAGTGCCAAGGTAACAAAAATTGGTGATATTAAAATTGCTGAAAATGTTACCTTGTTAGGTGTCTTTCTTGTTCCTGATTACTGTGTTAGTTTAATGTCTGTTCATAAATTGGCTAGGGATAGTAAACTGTCTGTTTTATTTGATGAAAATCAATGTTATATTCAGGATTCCAGATACCAGAAAAACCTGGTGACTGGTAGACAGAGTGATGGCCTGTATTTTTGTAGGTGCTAGTGTAAGTTCTGAAAATGTCTGTTTTATTAGTACTGTTGAGTCTAGCTTATGGCATAGCAGATTGGGTCACCCTTCTGACCAAGTCTTGGCTGTTTTAAAAGATTCTTTACACATTAACAAAATTAAATCTGAACCTTGTGAAATCTGCCATAAGGCTAAGCAAACTAGGTTACCATTTCTCTTAGTGATCATAAAACTAAAGAAATAGGAGATTTAATACATCTAGATGTTTGGGGACCTTACAAGGTCACAAGTAAGGAAGGTTATAAATTCTTTCTCACAATTGTTGATGATTTCTCTAGAACAGTTTGGTGTTATCTTTTAAAAAACAAAAGTGAGGTTTTTGATAATTTGGTTATTTTTTATGAAATGCTAAAAACTCAGTTTTAAAAAATCAGTTAAGATTTTTAGAAGTGATAATGGTACAGAATTTGTTAATAACCAAATGAATGATTTTTGTAATAAAAAGGGTATTATACATCAAACAAGCTGTGCTTACACTCCACAACAAAATGGTGTTGTGGAGAGAAAGCATAGACATCTTTTAAATATGGCCAGAGCTCTGCTATTTCAAAGTGGACTTCCTTTGAATTTTTGGTCTGAGTGTGTTTTAACTGCTACTTATCTTATAAACAGGGTTCCTTCTTCAGTTCTGTTAGGTAAGAGTCCCTATGAAATAGTGTATGGGTTCCCTCCCAACCTTAGCCATTTGAAAAATTTTGGTTGTCTATGTTTTTTACAGTTTTAAATGATAATGATAAACTTACCAGTTGTGCTGAAAAGTGTGTACTGGTAGGATATTCTAGTTTTAAAAAAGGTTATAAGTTGTGGAATTTAGAAACTAAACAGTTTTTGTATTCAAACTTTTTTGACTCTGAAATTGATCAAATGGCTGGGGAAAATAATCTTCCCAATGATGAAGGGGGAACCAATGGGACTCATGTAGATCTAGCTAGTCAGCAATCAGGAAAGACTCCTGACACTATTATGCATTCTGATGAACATCAGAATGAAAACAGTAACAGTAGAAGTTATCCTGATATGGTAGACTATGATGCAGGGTCTACAAATGATGAGCCTGACCCATCTGAGGGAAGTTATGTTAGGAAGTCTTCTAGAGTGTCTAGTTTTCCTAAGAAGTATAATGACTTTGTTGTGGAAAACAAAGTCAAGTATAGTATAGAAAATGTTGTCAACTATTCCAAATTATCTAAAGAAAATTTGTGTTTTGTATCTGTGTTAAATAAAATCACTGAACCAGCTTCCTATCTTGAAGCTTCTAAAGACCCTAGATGGTTGAAGCTATGAATCTTGAGATGGAAGCTCTGTATAGGAATAAAACTTGGGTAATGACAGAATTACCAAGTGGTAGAAAACCTATAGGTTGTAGGTGGGTTTATAAGGTTAAGTATAAGGCAGATGGTCAGGTAGAGAGATTTAAGGCTAGATTAGTTGCCAAAGGGTATAACCAAAGGGAAGGAATAGACTTTGGGGAAACCATTTCACCTGTAGTGAAAATGGTTACTGTCAGAGTTGTTGTTTCTCTAGCTGTTCAAAACAATTGGCAACTATATCAACTTGATATTAATAATGCTTTCTTGTATGGTTCTATTTCAGAGGATGTATATATGTTACCACCTGAGGGATATTATTCTAAAGGTGATAATAAGTTTGTAAATTAGTTAAATCTCTCTATGGCCTTAAGCAGGCACCTAGGCAATGGAATGAAAAGTTGACTAAAGTGTTACTTGAAATAGGTTTTGTACAAAGCATTTGTGATTATTCTCTATTTGTTTTAAGTAAACAAGATGTGTTTATTGTTTTGCTAGTTTATGTTGATGATATTGTTATTACTGGTAACAATGAAGATGAAATAAACAAAATTAAGGAATTTCTTAGTGCCAATTTCTTAATCAAAGATTTAGGCAAGTTAAAATATTTTTTGGGAATAGAGGTTTTATATGATAATCAAAATATTTGTTTTTCTCAAAGAAAATACTGTTTAGAATTGTTAGAAGAGTTTGGATATTTAGGATGTAAACCTGTTAACACACCTATTGAACAGAGTTACATAGTTAGTGTTAAAAATGCTAAAAATGAAAAATCTGTTGAAAGTGTTACTGGATATCAAAGACTAATTGGTAAACTTATATATCTGTCTTTGACCAGACCTGACATTTGTTATGCTGTGCAATATTTAAGCCAATATATGCACAAACCAAATGTTGGACATTTAAAAGTAGCTTTGAGATTATTAAGATACTTGAAGTTGTCTCCTGGGAATGGAATTGTATTTAGTCCTAGTGATGATTTCAAGTTGTATGGTTTTGTGGATGCTGACTGGGCTAAGTGCTTAGACACTAGAAAGTCAGTTACAGGTTTTTGTTTGTTTCTTGGAAATTCTCTTATTTCCTGGAAAAGTAAAAAGCAAAGCACTGTATCCAGATCCTCAGCAGAGGCTGAATACAGAGCTATGTGTAGTGCAACCTGTGAGCTTATGTGGCTCAGGAATGTATTGTCTGAGTTAAAGGTTGTTTGTGAGTTACCCATTAAGTTATATTGTGATAGTAAATCTGCTATTGCAATAGCAAATAATCCTGTATTCCATGATAGAATTAAACATTTCGAATTGGATATACATTTTTTGAGGGAAAAAATAGCTGTTGGTATTATACAAGCTATAAAGATAGAGTCAGAAAACCAGGTTGCTGATGGGTTTACTAAGGGTTAACAATTCAGCAACATAAAGTTTTTTGTGAAAGTTTAAAACTAAAAGATTTATTTAATACTTGAATGATGGGGGCGTGTTAAAAATAATATGTCAATATTCATTCAAATATTAGAATATTGTTTTTTGTTATAAATCCTTTTTAAAGTTTTATGAGATAATCTTTTTTATAAATAAAAATCTTTTATAAAACTTAAAACTTTGTTTTATTTTTTGTTACACAAAAAACTTATTTGTGGGTCAAGTTTTATTGTTTCAGGTTTAGCCCGTTTGAGAAGTCCAGCTCGGTTATTACACAGGCCCGTTACTGAAGCCCAGAAGGTGTACGAGTAGGGTTTGGCTATAAAAGGCATCGTCTGTCATTCGTAAAGCTCTTGACGATTCACTCATCTCTCTCACACACACTTATGTCTTCTGTATTAGGGTTTTGATCTGTATTGTAAGGATTTCGTTATTTCTTTGTATTTCCTTTATATTTCTCAGTGATTCGTCTGATATTTACATCAGAAGAATCACTGGACTTTGTATTTGTTTGAACTTGTTGTTTTAAACAAGTTCTTGGGTATTTGGGGGGCAAATCTTTGGGTTGGTTAATAATATTTTTGGTCACCTGTTTTGTCGCTATTTCTTGTGTTATTGTGTGGATTGTTCAGTTTATTCTTTGTTCAGTGTGTTGTGATATTATCAAACCCTAAGTTTTCTACAGGATCATTAATGGTAGAAAGGCTAAGAATGCGATTTCGGAGTTACTCATTGTGACACCAGTCAACGATCCAGGTCAACATCCGTATGCATTTTACTTATTATTGTCATTTCATGTGCTTAACTAGACATTTTGCACACACTGTACCCCAAGTCTGTTAAAGCACGAGTTAGCAAGAAAACTCGATAAATTATCCGTTTATGCATACAACAACTGAACTATACAAAACAATTGGCGTTGAACAGTCATGCCAATCACACGCTCAGTAGAGAGCAACCGAATACCTGACTTCAACAACATAAACAAACTACAATACACGTGACAATGTTTAAGTGAGAAACCATACAATCTCACTTTATTCCAAACAAATTCTTAATATGTCCTATGTGGACACAACATACAAGAATCATGGAGCCTTTCTGGACACACAATTATATATTAACATGAGTTCATATCACACAATAACACATGTTTATCACCAATTAACATAGGCTGTAACACTATGGTGAGTAGTATTGTTACCATTACTTATGTTGATCCACACACCAAGCCGATCATACATCAACATTGTCACTCAAATGGATATTCCTATATCAAGGGTGACTAGATGTTATCAAGACAAATTGCATACATGTACATATAGATATGTAATCGACCGTCTTTGCAAACACTTATAAATTCAACACTTCAACATGAAAGCCTCGCTTATAATATTCACATGCTAGTGCACATATAATCGACCACTTGCACCCATCTATATCCACGACCTCATGCCTATTTCACACAAATGTTTTGAACAAACTCACGTCTATATACACTCCTATACACACATGCGTACATATATAAAGGAGAGGTCAATGTCTTTGTCATTCTCTTATACCTATTTGTACACACATGAACATTTCCCTAGAGAGATTGATTACCTTGATTGGAAGCAACAAACATTCCCTTTCCACATCAATAATCGGCCAACACATAACATGGAGACAAGAGTGATGATGACAACTCATTCAACCTTGAACTATCACTATCAATGAGATCATGCCACACGTTTTCCTTTCCTTTGTTTTATTCGGTCGAAAACTACACAAGAACAAGAAGAAGAATCAAACTCAAGTCCCTTTCAAAACTTTCACCTAAATGGTAAGATGGTTATCATGCTTCCTCACCCTTCATAAACCCCATTTAGCTAACAAACCTCTTGTCCTTTCTCCTTGATTCACGGCCGAAGCACCACCACCATGCACCATCTTAATCCCATTAAGAATTTTGTCTACATTAGCCATGCATGACCACATAAGACAAGATACCTCACTTACACCCTTATGTGGCCTAAACTCTTGTCCTATCCATTCTTGAACATGATTTGCACCCAAACTAGAAAGATTATCCTACCTCCTATACTCAGCCGATTCCAAGAAGTGTAAACCAAGATATGTGTCCAACATTATCATCAAAATAGGTGTAGTACTATCAATAAAGCTCAAGGATCCATGGAGGAGAGTTGCCAAACTTTTGACTATATAAGGAGGCACCATGATCATCTAATTTCTCACACAAAACACTCTCTCTCTCTCTCTCGGCACTTCACAACCGAAAAAACCCACCCCCTTCCCCCACTGCAAGCTTCAATCGGATAAGGAGTCCCAAGGTTCGTGATCAAATGACTTTGGTGGTGCAAAACATCTGGCATTACTCGAACAAGGTAAGGTAACCTCACCCTTAATCCATTTTTTTCCTTCAGCCCTAATGAATCACCCGTCCCCGGCCTTTTACCCACCATAAACCCGATCCCATGACTCAAAAGTAAGTTGTTTCAAGAGCATTATGTGATTATTATTGGTTTATGCCGAACACACACATACACTTATATACATGATCGCACCGAGCTATACATCCACACACGAGGCATAAATTGACTTAGATAGTACACCCACAACTTGAACAATGCTTTAAAAACGACATACGACTTCATTAGTTGAACAAGGAATCGATTTTTATAACTAAACATACACTTAGTACATAGCCGAAGCTAATTCACATTTTGTGGATGATTATAATCGGTTTCCATCTAAAACACACTAAAAACATTATTAAGCTACGATGGTACCGTGACAAGCATAGATCGGCCAATTTTGTTTCACTAAACAATCAATTTCGAGACCTATGTTATGTGTTATTTTCGGCTATACTATCATAACAAATGTAAATAGACCAAAACATATGTGAATACTATTTTGGGCATTAAAAGGTCATAACTTATGTTAAAATACATATTTTCCCAAAAACCGACTACACATGACGGATTGGTATCAATCTATAAACCATGACGACATGTGTGGTACAATTTGTTTACAATAAAGACCATCTTACAACAAAACTCCTGGGATTTCTGGAACCGTACATTTTACAAATACATATAAATCGATTATAAATCGTCACGTGCACAAAAACATGGCCCACATACAATAATACCAGGGTCCACAAATGTCGGGGTGAACAACTTGTATCATAAACGATAAGAACGTACAATTTACCGTGCTCTTGACTATCATAGGGAAATCATTGTCAGGACGGTAGTTACCGCACACCTCAGCTTTACCAGACCACACGTACTATCATCAAGTGAGTTTCACGACCTCATTTTACTATTTTTACATTTTTGGGGGATAAACATACTATGATTCTAGTGCATTTCATTCGGTGTGTTATTCTATCGTGACTACCATGTGGAACATGAGACATTTGGTTCATGAGCTCAACAATCCTCGTACTTACATTTACACCATAACCATTAGCAATCTAAAGCCATGGAACACTTTAGTAGATCTATTGGGTTGACACCCCCACTCTTGGTTAGTCGCTCTTACCGGTTACATACAAAAGAGTGTTAGTATTCTACTATACATACATTATCTTTAGTGTACGATGCGCGAGGCACAACAGTCAAGAGGTTTGGTTATGGGACTCATGGTTTGCACAGTAATCATTCGCTTAGCTAGCCAATGATTGGTCATACACGAATTACACAAGCGCTATAAATAGCACATTAAAACTTGTGAACTCACTGACATTATTGTTGACAAATCTTTTATGCATGTTTTTCAGGTACTTGACCATTAGGAGCGGGGACTTAGGAGAGGGGTTAGAGCGTGAACCTCAGGGTACCATCATGGGTTGGGTTTTAATAAAGTTGGTCTTGTCGTGTTACGGAATTTGAGACAATGATTTCTAGACAATTTTATGTTTAACATAATTATGTATGACAATATTTATCAATTGATGGTATCATTTAAAGTTACATCTTATGTGTTGCTCGAACTTGTGCTTAAAAACCTTTCGAATCACATCCCGTCTTTCCTCCTTGGCAGGATGTGACACTCATTAAAGGCGAATGGGTCTTTAAACCGTCTCTAGTGAAATGGGAAGTGTTGAAGCATTTTAGAAGACACTTTTCAAAGCAACACAAGATGAGACCGGAGTTAGTTTGTGAGAAGCTGAAGAAGGTTCCGGAGACTCAGGTAAACGATTTGGTGGCCCATTCACTAAAGAGGAAATAAAGGCAGTGGTTTTAAATTGTGGTTCGAATAGAGGCCCGGGTCCCAATGGCTTTAATTTCAGGTTTATTAAATTCTTTTGGGGTTTGATAGAGGATGATTGGCTTCCTTTTATGATACGGATGTGATAAGTAGAGGATGTAGTTCTTCTTTTATTATACTTGTTCCTAAGTCTAAGATCCCATTGGGGTTGAAGGACTATAGGTCTATTACATTGGTGGTAATTATTAATAAAACAAAATCAAAGGTTTTGGCAGCGAGGGTGAAGACGGTTATGGAGACGTGATCTCGGAAACCCAGTAGGCATTTCTAAAAGATAGATAAATTTTGGACGTTCCATTGATGATCAATGAGATGGTTGGGTGGTTAAAGACAAATGGGAAAAAAGCTTTCATGTTGAAAATTAATTTTAGAAGGCTTATGATGACATTAATTGGGTTTTTTGGATTTGATGTTGGCTCAAATGGGGTTTCCAAGTACATCGAGGATGTGGGTCAAAGACATTCTTGAGTCGGCTAGGTTGTCCATTTTGGTGAATGGGTCTCCTACGTATGAGTTCCTATGTGAGAAACGCTTGAGGCAAGTGCATCCCCATGTCCCCTTTCTTGTTTCTCATTGTCATGGAAGCTCTCGCTTGTATGTTTAATAAAGTGAGTGAGTTGGGAGAAATTAAAGGTGTTAGTTTAGGTTGTGATGGTCCATCTTTGACCCACCCTTTTTACGCAGATGTGGCTATGATAGTGGATGAATGGTCTAGAGAAAATATGAGAAAGTGGCTAGATTATTATGAGTTTTTCATATGTGTTCATGGTTAAAAATAAGCATTCACAAATCTCATTTATTTGAGATATGTATCAATGGGACGGAGGTGACAAGTATGGTTTCTATCCTTGGGTGCAAAGTGTGGAAACTTCCGTTTGATTATTTGGGAATAAAGGTGAGAGCGAATATGAATCAGATTTGTCATTGGAGCCTGGTGATTGAGACGATTCAAACTAGATTGGGTTCTTGGAAGGCGAAGACTCTCTCTATTGGAGAGAGGTTGACGCTTATTAAATTGGTCCTTTCAAGCTTACCGGTATACTATTTTTCACTCTATAAAGGCCCCGTGTAAAGTGATAGATGATGTTGAGAGTATTATGAAAAAAATTCTTTGGGCAGGAGAAACAAATGTCAAGAAGGTTCACTGGGTCGCGTGGAAGGTTGTTACTACTTCTAAAAAAGATGGCAGGTTAGGTATTGCAGAATTGAAAGATGTTAATGTGGCTTTGTTAACAAAGTGGGTGGAGATTTACTAACTAAAAAGACAGCTTATGGCGAAAGGTGATTGTTTGGGCACATTAGGGTCGGGGTAAGTGGACTTTCTTACCGGTTAAGAAGTCTTTGGCGGGATGCTGGAAGTCTATAGTTGCTTTTCTAGAGACAACCTGGCTACAAAGTAACTCGATTCACAGTTATTTGAGGGGCAGAGTTGAAAATGGAGAGGATATTCGTTTTTGATTTGATTATTGGTATGGGACGGTTACTTTAAGAGAAATGTGGCCTTGTTTGTACAAGCTAGAATCCAAAAAAGGCTGCACTGTGAAGGAAAGGTTCCAACAGGGCATCAATTGGTCGGTACTCAAAGGAAGCTGGGTTAGAGGTCTTTGTTCGGTGGAAGAAATGTCCGAGAGAAACGAGTTACTGGAAGTGCAGCAGAAGATAGTTTTTCCAGATCATAGAGATTCGTGGCAGTGGGCGAGGAGTATGTCGAATCTTTTTCTGTAGCTGAGGTTAAGAATATGCTTATAAAGGGCAGGGACACTCACAGTGATCATAATATGCGGTGGGAATCATGGGTTCCAAGTAAAGTTAACGTGCATGCTTGGAGATTGGAGATGGACTGATCCCAACTAGGCATGTGATATACATTAAATTACACATATAAAAGCCCCATTTAACTCCCGTTTATATACGTTTTTGACCTTATACACGAGGAATTGGTACTTTTATTTGGGTATCTTTATGATTACAGGTCTTAAACGATGTCCCGGAAGCAAACCCGAAGAAAAACAAAGGTTTACGTGCAAGAATAGTAATCTGGTCATTCTGAACGGCCGTTCGGTCTATGTGAACGGCCGTTCACTTAGCCAGATATTTTCTGCAACCTTCTAGAAGCCTACGTCACTGCGCTCGACCACTTATCTGCCCACTTGTCTATGTGAACGGCCGTTCAGTCAAAGTGAACGGCCGTTCACTCATCTCAAAGGCTGTAAAAACAGAGTTTGACCCTTGTATTCAGCATTGGGTAATTTTGGAACGAGCCTGAGGCGATTTCTGAACTTGTGAAACTGCTAAGAAGCCGGAGAACAAGCTCGGGAGACGATCGGGATCCATTATCATCATCCAATCCATCACAATGGTTTGATCTTTAAACTTATATATTGTTCAAATCAGTTTGTATTAGCTTGAATATGATGTTTATGTTATAGATTGTAACCTACCAGGTAAAACAAGTAATCGTTAGTAGGTAAAACAATCGTTTTGTATGTTAATCAAGTTTGTATGATTTCGGTGTTTTTCATGTTTGAATCTTGATGATCATGTTGCAACCATGTTTCCTTGTTGTTGGATTTCTGATTATGTTTGTATGACTTTGATGATTATCGTTTTGTGTTAGTCGGATACATGTTGAAAAACCGCCGGTTAATCGATCGGTAGTAGACTAGTCAACTTGTTAATGTGTTTACATCATGAAACTGGAAACGGGTATTAGTTTGGTCAAAGTCAGGCGAATAATGATTAGAAATGCTTATCGGCACGTAAAAGAGTTTAAGAAGCTTAATGGTGTTGTTACTGATCTTTGACACGGTTATTGATCTTTGCTAGTTATTTTGGTGAAAATGGCGATCTTAGTAGATTTGTGTTCAAAGTTGGTAAAATGGAATAGTTTGTGATATGCTTTACTTCATGCTAGTCTTGGTGTTTGTGTTTGTGTTGTGTATTCGGTATTGCTTTCCTTGATTAGTGAGGTTAGAAAACTCTTAACAGATGACTAACTTATCTTTAGAAGATTCGCATGAGATTATATCAGCTGCTTGTAATGAACAATTTGAGGTGGTTAACATGTGTTATCATGTTAGCTTTCCGTATAGTTGTCATGTTAGGATTGGTACTAATTGTCTGAAAATGGGAATGTTGATGCCTTTTTATAATATGATACATAGATGACATGCTAGGATTGGTATTATATTGTCTTTATATTTATATTTTGTATTTGGAGTCTTACATATGTTAATTAAGTGTTTTAGAATTAATCTAGGTTAAACAATTTCAAACTATCTTTTATTAATGGTAAATCGGGGATAGAGTTTAAGTCCTATTGCATCCGCTTGCGTCCATGGATCGATATCTGGTTCTTATCTGAGCTAACTACAGATATGACAGGGTACACTTGCCCTTTTTGTGTGTGTTTTAATGTTAAGGTTTAAACCATTTTCATAAATACTAAAACTAAACGTGTGTTTATTCATTTTAAAATTATGTGTATATCCGCACACGTCAAGTTTTTGGCGCCGTTGCTGGGGACGCGACGAGCTTTAGGAATGAACCAAGTCAACATTTTACCAGTGTATATGCTTGTGAATACTTGTTTATACTGTGTTGATTATTTGATTTATCTGTCTGTTGATATATTGGATTGATTTTAGATTGGTTCATATGTTTAAATATACTTTCGTTCATTTATCTGCTTATAGGATTGTTTGATTGATTATTTGTTCATTAGGATATTGGTAGATTTCATTGATTGATTATTGGATTTATTGGTTTGTCTATGAATTTTATTTATTCTTTATTTGATTTATTTGTTCGTATTTGAACTTATTATTAATTTCATGATTTGGATAGTTTTATTCTTTGTCTATTTATTTCTGTTCATTTTATTGATTCTATTTAAATTTATTTGATTTTTATGAGTATATAGCTTTCCTGTATTTTTGTATGTATTTATGGTATTAATATTCATTTTTCTTTCTTTTGTTGCTTTTTGGGGTTTTGTCATCTATTCACTTGCTACAGTTGTATCCTTCTTTGTTGCAGGTTGATGTCCTTGAACCCCGGGCATTTTGGTGATCTTTCTGATGAAGAGGCGCGTGTCTTAAGGAGAAGCGAAAGAATTAGACTTCATAAATCAAGTCTTGTTTATCATATTCTTGTTTCTATTCCTGCTATAGAGGCCCCAATAGACGAGGCGCCGGGGGTTCCATCTGACCACGAAGGGTCAGAGGCGGAGAGCGAGATCCTCATGGTGGATGATGATACCCCGCTCAATGATAGCAGTCGTCCTGGAGGTGACGGACTTGCATCGAGTATCGCCCGACCCACAGTCTTAGTGGCGAACTTTGAAACTAAATCCAGTATCATTAATATGATACAAAACTCGGAGTTCGGCGGACTAGAGCATGAGGATCCAAGTCGACACATTGCTGCTTTCTTAGAGGTTTTAGCAACCTTTAAGATGACGAACGTCTCAAATGATGTTATTCGTTTAAGAGTCTTCCCATTTTCATTGCGGGACAAAGCCAGGAGTTGGCTTCAGTCACTTCCCGCAGGTTCGATCACGACATGGGCGGAGCTGTTCGAGCAGTTCATGCAGCAGTACTTTCCTCCAGAGAAACCCAGAAATTGAGAAACCGCATCATGACCTTTCAGCAGGATGACGGTGAATCATTGTACACGGCATGGGAGAGGTATAAGGACTTGTTTTTAGCTGTCCCACACCATGGTCTTCCCAAAAGACAGTTGGTGTTAACGTTTTGCCAGGGACTTGGTTACGACTCACAAGAGCGCTTGGTTGTATATGCTGGGGGAGATCTGGGAACTCAGATCCCAAATGAAGCATGGAGAATCATAGAGAAAGCTTCTCTGAAGTCTAAATCCTGATAGAGTGACAGGTCAAGGTCTTCTTCTTCCCGCTCAGGAGTTCATGCCGTGGATACTTATACGGCTCTCACTGCACAAATTGAGGCCTTATCTGTGAGATTCGACAAATCTTAGCAAAATGTATCACTGATGTGCTAAAAGTAGAAAAATTACTAAATTAAACCTAAAACTAGACACTAAGTAATACTCTAGACTCTCTAAAACTAAACTACTGACAGGCAAGTGAACCTATCGACTCTAGTATAGCTAAAGTAAGTCCGGATATCGAACCCACGAGACTCTAATGGAAAACGGTAACTAGACTCGAAAACTTATCTAAAACTGAAATAAAACTATTTATTATTTTAGAGGGGGGGTTTTACTAAAAACTAAAATTGCAATAAAATAAAGATTAACTAAGATTAACTAAACGGAACTAAAGACGAAAACTGAACTGAATTCAGAATTCAAATAATGGTGGAAATACTACCTAGGTTAGAATCCTACTCATGACTGATGAACTTTTATGGTTATGGAAATAGCTATGGAACCGGGATCTTCAGATACTTAACTTACAGGATAAACTAGAGGACCCTCGACCCTTCTCAAGGAGAAACCTAAGGTTACCTATAAGCCGTTAAACTGCCGATTGAGAGGTTACCCTTACAGGCTTACCTACTCTGATGATAAATTACCCGCTAGACAGTCTACCATACAGCGCGAAAGCCTCACTACACTAAGAGTTCAAGGGGTAACTATAGAAAACCTGACCTGACTCGATACGCAAGTAGTGGTAAGGAAACTAGGAAGATCTTCTTACAAAGCATCTAGATCTAGCAATTTAACACCCTAGACATATCGACAATCCCGCACCTTGCAGCTATCAGAATTGGAAGAATACCTAGAACTACACAATCAACAAAAACCACTCCTATGGAAAACACTAGCAATTTACCATAAACTAGTCGCTAACACACAGTCCACAACCTAACACGCATTCATACATGAAAGACCTTCACAAAAACGCATGTGGAGTAAATAATTATTAATTGAACAAAACTAGGTACGCATATACACCTGATGTATTGTAAAATACATCTATTTCCATTGTAAAGTTTGTATAGTTTTTGAGTCGTTTAGATAGTACTTTTATTAGTTTTAGGCTTGTACTTGTCTATTTTATTTATTATAGGTTTTTATAGATTTTTATTAGCTTTGGTTCATTTTTAGTGTTTATCTATTTTATTTTATATTTTGTAGGTGTTCATGGACGTTAGAGCGTAAACGAGCAACTTTGGTCAAGTAACGAACGCCCGAGTCAAGAGGACGGAGTTATAATACTATATATATTAAATAGTATAGAAGAAATAATAATAATAATAATAAAGAAAAAACAAAAGAAAAAAAAATGAGACAAAAGTGTGACCCAAAAGTCACGGCCCAATGAAAGCAAATGGAGTTAAAGGGCTCTATATTTTTGAGGAGATATTATTATCTTCGAAAAAATATAAGAGGAGGCAGAAAATAGATATCAACGAAGCGGCAGCAACTTTATCTTGGAGGGAGGATTCTTCGACGAGCACAACAGAGGAGCCGCACAGAATAGAACAACGAATATTATAGAGGCAAGCCAGGGATCAAAGGTTCTAAGCCAGAGAGCGATTATTCGGGTGTCAATCATTCGGTTTTTTCGTTCCTTTATTATCTTTGTTCTAGACCATTGATTGCTGAATTTTTATTTGTGTTTGTTTCTTTTTTCAAGATGATTATTGGCTAAAACTTTTATAGCTACCTAGACTAAGACAAATAACTATGTTTTGATTTGCGTTTTTTATGGTTTTTGGAACTTGTTTTGGATTTATGATTCAGTAAAGATTTTGATTTCTATAGATCTGGTGTATATGCGTATCTATTATTTTTTAATTGTCACTTATTCACTCCACTTGCACTTTTGTGAATGTCTTTCATGTATGAGTGCTAGTTAGGTTGCAGACTTTGTGTAGCAACTAGTTTATGGTCAATAGTCGCGAGTTTACCATAGGAGTGATATTTGATGGTTAGAAGATTTTAGGTATTCTTCCAAGTTCAATAGCTGTGAGGTGAGGGCTTGTTGGTATGTCTAGGTTGTTAAATTGCTAGGTTAGAGGCTTTGTGAGAAGATCTTTCTAGTTTCCCTTTCAAATCCTGCATATCAAGTTAGATCTAGGCTTCAATAATTACCCCTTGCACCTAGTGTAGTGAGGCTTTCGCGCTGTGAGGTAGATTGTCTAGCGGGTACTCGATTATAAGAGTTAGATAACCTGTGAGGGTTTGTACTCCAACCGGTAGTTTAACAGCACAACAATATTCTAGGGTATCCCCTTGAGAAGGGTCGAGGGTGTCTAGTTTATTATTGATGTTTAGTATTTTAAGATCCCGGTTCCAAAGCAGTTCCATAACCATAGAAGCTTATCAGGCATAGTTAGGAGTCTGGTCTAGGTAGTGTCTTGTCATATCTGAATTCAACTCAGCTCAGTTCTCGTTTTTAGTTCAGTTTAATTAATTTTAGTTATTCTTCATTTTATTGCATTTTTAGTTTTTAGTAAAACCCCCCCTCTAAAATAATAAATAGTTTTATTTCAGTTTTAGATAAGTTTTCGATTCTAGTTACCGTTTTCCATTAGAGTCTCGTGGGTTCGATATCCGGACTTACTTTAGCTATACTAGAGTCGATAGGTTCACTTGCCTGTCAGTAGTTTAGTTTTAGAGAGTCTAGAGTATTACTTAGTGTCTAGTTTTAGGTTTAATTCAGTTGTTTTTATTAAACTACTTTTAGCACATCAAGTTTTTGGCGCCGTTGCCGGGGACTCTTAGGCGATTGCGTTTATTAGCTTCGATTACACTTATCTGCTATATCCGTGCTACTTGTTGTTTGTTTTGAGTCTGTCTTTTATTTTTATTATATAATTATATATATATTTTTTTGTATTTAATCATGTGTGAGATCTGTGGAGGACCCCATTTTACCGTGAAATGCCCAAATGCATCGAGGTATCCCCCAGGTTACCGTGCGAATACGTATACCAGGCCATATTTCCTGCAGTATCACTGGACAGAACTGAACACGAAAGAGGAATTTGATGAATGGCTTAGATCATACAGGGAAGAGCGAGATAGGGAACGTAAGGCCATAATCGAGCGTCTAAATAGACCGAATCCCATAGCTCTAAAGGTTCCTTGCTATGATAAAAATGGGAACTTAGTTGGTCATCATGTTGGCTCCGGCCCGTTAATCCCACTTCCCCCAGGAACAAAGCCGCCTCCGGTGGAGATGGAAACAGTTTACCCGCACCCAGTTTGTAGAGCTCCCATGAATCACAGTTAGAGCCAGAGACCATAATGGACATCTTAGTCCCACCTCCGGTGCCACAAGTTACTACATATGATTTCGGGAGTGACTCTGATGAAGAAGACACGGATGAGGAGGTAGTGATGGTTGAAGATGAGGTAAGTAATGAACCATCATGGGAGGTAGAGTTTGGTGACGAGTTGGTTGATTTGCCAACTCTAGAAGTAGACAGAGATTTTGACCCAGTGGGTGACCTCGACATCTTAGAGGCATTATTGGAAGGGTACCCAACTGTGGAAATAAAAGAGTCACCAAAGGAAGTTGAGGAAGAAGTGGTTGAAGAGGAAGAGTACCACTGCTGGCCCGTGAAAACTTCAAAGGATAGAGTGTCACTGGATCAGCCAAAATCATGGGAGAAGGCGAAGCGGCACCTGGACCGACACAGGTTGAGGGCCAAGAGATGCAGAGACAACAAGTCCCTACATTACATGCCAAGAATCAAGTTTGGTCCAGGTATATTTAAATATTGGTGGCCCGACCCGTTTACATTCGATACAATATTTTTCAATTCCACTAGTATATTTTTGTTAATTAGTAAGGACCGGGTGGAATTAAATGGGTTGGATCGGGTCCAGATAAAAGAGAAGCCTCCTGATTAAGTTTAAGTGTGGGGAGGCTTTGTAGAGTTTGTAAAAATTAATTATTTATGAGTTTTTTTCTTTGTCGTCGTTTTTTATTTTTGTGTAGAGTCAGTTATTTTTTTGTGAGTCGGTATTATGCTCGGGTTTTGTTTTGCTTTGTTTCTGCAGGTTTGGATTGCACCGCCCGTACTCAATTTCCATTCGGCGATTCCGGAGCTGTTGACATTTATCAAGGCAAGCCCAGATTTTACCATTGTGTCTGAGCCGGTCGCGAATGAAATGCTATACGATCGAGCTGGATTGGACTAGAGTGTTGGAGCTTACGAAAAAAATTAACGAGCTAAGTCCTTTTCAATTTGCCCTCGTTTTTTTTATTTTTGTATTCGGAATTTTTTTTATTTTGTTTTGAGTCGTTTTCTATTCCTACATTGAGGGCAATGTAGAGTTTAAGTGTGGGGATGGGAAACTGTCGTTTAGTTTATATATAAAGTCGTTGGAGTAAAAAAAATCGAAAAATTGAGAAAATGTCCCTGATTTTGAAGTTTGCATTATATAAAATATGGAAGATGATAGGTAAAGTTAGGTGTCCGGTTTTCAAATAGTATGCATAATAAGAGATTAAAATTGATTGAAAACGTGTCTGACTTGGGATATGTGGGTAGGCTCGACCGGTAGAAAGGTTTCCTTTGGAAAGTAATAAATTAATTATGTTAGGCTATTTTGTGGGTTCTCATCTAGGAGAAACGGGGAGACCGAAACCGCCAAAAATAGTATAAGGAGCGCCGTTATAAGTAGAAAACCGTTAGAATTTCTAGTCACTTAAAAAAAAAATTAGAAATCAAAGCAAAAATGCTGAAGCTTAAGGTGCCTGGTCACTGGGATAGCGACTTGGATTGGCCACACCCTCTGAGTTAAGTATGCTGAGATGA
This sequence comes from Ambrosia x helenae, assembly GCA_030844895.1. Taxonomy (NCBI): domain Eukaryota; kingdom Viridiplantae; phylum Streptophyta; class Magnoliopsida; order Asterales; family Asteraceae; genus Ambrosia; species Ambrosia x helenae. Next base: position 20,080 of record JAUTDX010005452.1, on the reverse strand, counting down.
AAAAAATAAAATGCTGAAGCTTAAGGTGCCTGGCCACTGGGATAGCGACTTGGATTGGTCACACCCTCTGAGTTAAGTATGTCGAAAAAGAAAAAAAAAGTGACTTTAAATTCTCTTGGTTTTCTACATAAGACGGTTGGAAAATGGTCAATTGGTCGTTCCTTTAGCTTCATAAGCTTGAGGCGGTATTAGGAGGAACTGTGGCTTCCTTAGAGTGAGACCCTAGGTAGACTAACTCACATGAACTAAATGTAAAAAAATGAAAAGGGGCTTGGAAACCGGTTTGGGTTTAAGTGGATCAGTATATCTACAATTTTAAGTGGATCAGTATACCTACAATCGCGGTCAACACGTTAGTAGATTTAAAACTAAGTAACCTATGTTTTGAAACCGGATGTAAACCTGACTGTGATTCCATAGCATAATTCTTTTTCAGGGACGAAAAAAAGATAAGTGTGGGGATATTTGATGTATTGTAAAATACATCTATTTCCATTGTAAAGTTTGTATAGTTTTTGAGTCGTTTAGATAGTACTTTTATTAGTTTTAGGCTTGTACTTGTCTATTTTATTTATTATAGGTTTTTATAGATTTTTATTAGCTTTGGTTCATTTTTAGTGTTTATCTATTTTATTTTATATTTTATAGGTGTTCATGGACGTTAGAGCGTAAACGAGCAACTTTGGTCAAGTAACGAACGCCCGAGTCAAGAGGACGGAGTTATAATACTATATATATTAAATAGTATAGAAGAAATAATAATAATAATAATAAAGAAAAAACAAAAGAAAAAAAATGAGACAAAAGTGTGACCCAAAAGTCACGGCCCAATGAAAGCAAATGGAGTTAGAGGGCTCTATATTTTTGAGGAGATATTATTATCTTCGAAAAAATATAAGAGGAGGCAGAAAATAGATATCAACGAAGCGGCAGCAACTTTATCTTGGAGGGAGGATTCTTCGACGAGCACAACAGAGGAGCCGCACAGAATAGAACAGCGAATATTATAGAGGCAAGCCAGGGATCAAAGGTTCTAAGCCAGAGAGCGATTATTCGGGTGTCAATCATTCGGTTTTTTCGTTCCTTTATTATCTTTGTTCTAGACCATGATTGCTGAATTTTTATTTATGTTTGTTTCTTTTTTCAAGATGATTATTGGCTAAAACTTTTATAGCTACCTAGACTAAGACAAATAACTATGTTTTGATTTGCGTTTTTTATGGTTTTTGGAACTTGTTTTGGATTTATGATTCAGTAAAGATTTTGATTTCTCTAGATCTGGTGTATATGCGTATCTATTATTTTTTAATTGTCACTTATTCACTCCACTTGCACTTTTGTGAATGTCTTTCATGTATTGTGTAGCAACTAGTTTATGGTCAATAGTCGCGAGTTTACCATAGGAGTGATATTTGATGGTTAGAAGATTTTAGGTATTCTTCCAAGTTCAATAGCTGTGAGGTGAGGGCTTGTTGGTATGTCTAGGTTGTTAAATTGCTAGGTTAGAGGCTTTGTGAGAAGATCTTTCTAGTTTCCCTTTCAACTCCTGCATATCAAGTTAGATCTAGGCTTCAATAATTACCCCTTGCACCTAGTGTAGTGAGGCTTTCGCGCTGTGAGGTAGATTGTCTAGCGGGTACTCGATCATAAGAGTTAGATAACCTGTGAGGGTTTGTACTCCAACCGGTAGTTTAACAGCACAACAATATTCTAGGGTATCCCCTTGAGAAGGGTCGAGGGTGTCTAGTTTATTATTGATGTTTAGTATTTTAAGATCCCGGTTCCAAAGCAGTTCCATAACCATAGAAGCTTATCAGGCATAGTTAGGAGTCTGGTCTAGGTAGTGTCTTGTCATATCTGAATTCAACTCAGCTCAGTTTTCGTTTTTAGTTTAGTTTAATTAATTTTAGTTATTCTTTATTTTATTGCATTTTTAGTTTTTAGTAAACCCCCCCCCCTCTAAAATAATAAATAGTTTTATTTCAGTTTTAGATAAGTTTTCGAGTCTAGTTACCGTTTTCCATTAGAGTCTCGTGGGTTCGATATCCGGACTTACTTTAGCTATACTAGAGTCGATAGGTTCACTTGCCTGTCAGTAGTTTAGTTTTAGAGAGTCTAGAGTATTACTTAGTGTCTAGTTTTAGGTTTAATTTAGTTGTTTTTATTAAACTACTTTTAGCACATCAACACCAGATCAAAAATAATCAAAGTCTTTACTAAATCATCAATCCACAGTCAAAGTTCCAAAAAACCATAAAAACGTTCAATCAATCATGAGTATTCATCATAACCTAAGTAGTAATGAAAGTCTAGCCAAGAAACATGTTCAAAACAAGAATAAAATCAGTTCTAAGTTCATGAAACCTAGTTTGCAATTCAAAAGAACAAAGGAATGAAGAAACCGAATGATTAACACCTGAAACTCTCGATCCAATGCTCAAAATCTTGACCCTTGGCCTTTCTCTCACCTCCTAGTGCTCCAGAGCAGCTTTAGTTCGTCCCAGGTGATGATAAATTCGAATTATGGCCGTTCTAGGGTTTTTAAAATCGAAATTGGGCCAAAAACTAATTTTTCACGATTTTACTCCCGTCGCGTAGCGCGACGGGCTTCAGATGCTGTGGTCACGTAGCGTGACCAGATTCAGGATCAGGGGGGATCCGTCGCGTCGCGTGACCAGATGTGCTCTTTCCCGTCACGTAGCGGACGAGACATAATTTTTTATTTTTTTCTTTTTTCGACTTCCCGACCAACCGCGACTCGTCCGGAGGCTCGTTTTTTCTCGTTTAAGCTCCATTTTACTTCCTTTCTTGCCCGGACTCCTGTGCAACACAAAATACTAAATTGAATACGAAAATACCACAAAAACGACACAAACTGACTCGAAAATAACATAAACTATAGACCGAAACAGATGTATTTTGCAATACATCAATCGCAAGCCCAACATTAGTGTGAGCAGTGCGGGGTTTCTCACGAGGATGGCTTGTGTGCGCAAGGTGTTATGTATACAGGCCACGAGGAAGTGGATTGCATTGGTGGTCAAATGAGACCCCAAAATAACCCCTACAGTAACACATACAACCCGGGTTGGAGAAATCACCTAAACTTTGGGTGGAAAGCTGGTTCCTCTAACCAGAACCCGCTCGGATTCCAACAGCGAGCCCCTGCACCACATCAATCCCATCAGTCCCAAAACCAGCCATACCAGTCTCATGGTCAGTCATACCAACCTCGCCCTAATCAATATCCTTATCAGGGCGTTGGGAGCAGTTCCCAGCAGCACGCCTAGTAGGGTACATCGAGGTTGGAGGAGATGATGTCTTAACTTCCGAGTAACTCTACCAGCACAAATCAGATTGCTGAGAAGCGTTACCGGCGGCATGAGGAGCGCTTTAACGCCCAAGAGGGCGAGATGAGGAGCCAGAAGGCATCAATGCAGGCCATAGAGAACCAGGTTGGTCAGATGGCCAAGATGTTATCTGAGAGGCCTCAGGGTGGTCTTCCAGGTAACACTGAGCCGAACCCGTTGGGACATGTGAATGCCATCATGACGATAAGTGGTAAAACCACGGGACCTGACATATCGGCCTCGCCGCCGATCACTGAGACGGTCCAGACTGACGCTTCGGATGAGGTGCACGCTAGGCGAGTCTCAAAAAGTACAGCACAGCTCTAGAAGCCAGTCACAAATTACAATCCTCCGGTTCCATACCCGGGCAGACTGATGAAGCAGAACAATGAGGCCCAATATGGTAAGTTTCTTGAGTTATTTAATAGTTACACATAAACATACCATTTATGGAAGCCTTGGCTCAGATACCTAAGTATACAAAGTTTTTAAAAGACATCCTCACCAACAAGCAAACACTTGAGGTGTTCTGTTGAATGAGAACTGCTCTGCCATTTTGCAGAATCGACTGCCTATGAAGATGGGAGATCCTGGTAGCTTTACTATCCCTTGTCTGATAGGCAATATGACTGTCAGCAATGCATTGGCAGACTTGGGTGCAAGCATCAACCTTATGCCATATAAGGTTTTTGAGAAGTTGGATCTGGGTGAACCTTCACCCACCAGGATGAGTATTCGACTTGCAGATCATTTGATCTAATATCCGCGGGGATTCTTTGTGAACATGCTTGTCAAGTTTGACAAATTCGTGTTCCCTGTGGACTTTGTCATCCTAGATATGGATGAGGATTCAAAAGTGCCCCTGATTTTCGGACGTTCTTTCCTTAACACGGCCAGGACGATTGTTGATGTGGCTGCAGGCCAAATCACCCTCCGAGTGAATGATGAGCATGTGACTTTTGATGTTCAGAGGTCAATACGCCATCCTGAGAGTCAGGATGACACACTATACTATCTTGATATGGTAGACACGTGTGTCAGCTCTCATTTTCATGGCACTATTGAAGAAGATGTTTCGGACACACATCTGTTGTGTGGGGACCTGGTTGGAAATATGCAGAAGGGCCATAGAGTTAAGTAGGCGGTCTATCAGATCGGTGATGATGTTTCCTAGAGTCCGGAGCGTTTCATAGAGATCGGGCGAGAAGAGGAGAAGAAGTCAAGGCCGTCTGTTGAAGATCCACCGACCTTGGAGCTGAAGGAGCTCCCTCCGCATCTAGAGTATGCATTCCTTGATGGGGAGGGTCATTTACCTATTATCATCTCATCTTCATTGGCTGCAGAGGAGAAGAACGAGTGGCTCAAAATACTGAGACTTCATAAGAGGGCAGTTGCCTGAAAGATAATGGACATCAAGGGAATCAATCCATCCTTCTGTACTCATAAAATCTTGATGGAGGATGTCCATAAGCCGTGTGCTCAGCAATGAAGGCGCCTGAACCCAAATATGCAGGAGGTTGTAAAATCTGAGGTCATTAAGTTGTTAGATGCAGGATTAATATATCTGATCTCAGATTCTGTGTGGGTGAGTCCTGTACATGTCGTGCCCAAGAAAGGTGGCATGACGGTGATTACAAACGATAGTAATGAGTTAATTCTGACCAGAACCGTCACCGGATGGCGAGTTTGCATTGACTACCGCAAACTCAATGACGCCACCCGCAAGGATCACTTCCCCCTTCCATTCATCGATCAGATGTTGGAACGTCTGTCGGGGAAGTTGTATTATTGCTTCCTTGATGCTTTTTCGGGTTACTTTCAAATTCCTATTGATCCTGTGGACCAGGATAAGACGACGTTTACCTGCCCTTTTGGCACATTCGCCTACAGGTGCATGCCGGTTGGGCTGTGTAATGCATCGGCGACCTTCCAGTGTTTCATGGTCGCGATATTTCATGACATGATGTAGGACTCCATGGAAGTATTCATGGATGATTTTTCTGTTTTAAGGAGTTCCTTTGATCATTGTCTGAAAATCTTGAGCGGATGTTAAAGAGGTGCGAGGAGACCAATATTGTGCTCAACTGGGAAAAATGCCACTTCATGGTGAAGGAAGGAGTAGTCCAGGGGCACAAGGTCTCCAAAGCAGGGTTGGAGGTTGATCCAGCTAAAGTGGACATCATTTCTCGACTCCCACCCCCACCTCAGTAAGAGCGATCCGCAGTTTCCTGGGTCATGCTGGGTTTACAGGAGATTCATCAAAGATTTTTCAAAAATCGCTCGTCCCATGACCAGGTTGTTAGAGAAGGATGCACCGTTTGTTTTTGGTGCAGAGTGTTTGAAGGCATTTGGCCTTCTTAAGAGTTTGCTTGTTGAGTCCCCTATTTTGGTGGCGCCTAACTGGGTGCTGCCATTCGAGATCATGTGTGATGCGAGTGATTTCGCTATAGGGGCGGTCTTGGGATAGCGGAAGGACAAGAACTTCCACCCGATCTACTACGCCAGTAAGACTCTGCATGATGCGCAAGAGAATTACACAGCCACGGAGAAAGTAGCTTCTGGCGATAGTATTTGCATTCGACAAGTTCAGATTATATTTAGTGCTGTCTAAGACCATTGTTTATACAGATCATGCAGTAATTAGATACCTGTTCAGCAAGCAGGATGCGAAACCGCGCCTGATCAGGTGGATCCTATTACTGCAAGAATTTGATATAGAGATTCAGGACAAGAAAGGCGCCCTGAATGTTGTTGCAGATCATCTCTCTAGACTTGAGCACGGAGATGCTGAGAACTCGGTGTGGGAGACAATCAATGACAACTTCTCGCACGAGTTCCTGATGAGTATAGAGTCTACTGATGATGTATTACCATGGTTTGCGGACTTCACGAACTACCTTGCCTGCGGGATCCTTATGAAAGGATTATCGCATCAGCAAAAGAGGAAGTTCTTCACAGACCTCAAGCATTATTTCTGGGATGACCCGTTCTTGTTCAGGGTCGGGGAGGATCAGCTGATCTGCCGATGTGAGTTTGGAGTGGAGGCGGCTCAGATTCTGAAAGATTGTCACGAGGGGCCTACCGGAGGTCACCATGGAGCGAATTACACTGCTAAGAAAGTGTTAGACTCCGGGTTTTACTGGCCTACTCTATTTCGTGACGCACAGATATTGGTCCATGCATGTGATTCGTGCTAGAGGGCGACGAACATATCGGCATGCGACCAAATATTATTATTATTATTATTATTATTATTATTATTATTTTTATTATGTTCTTTTAATTTGTTCGCTAAACAATTAATTTAATCATCTCACAAATGATTATTCATTTAAATATTTCCCTAAACATTTAATTCCCCTAATTAAATACACTGCATTTCTTAAACTAATATTTAACAATTAAACATTATAACTTGTTTGTTGTCCAAATTGTAACTCTTTGGATTGTACCTCGATAAAACGTCAATTAATCGATTTATTAAACATCTTATATCCAACAATCTCTCACTTGGACGATTCATTGATTAACGTATTCAACATAGACAATGTTGGACGCCTAGTAGGATCTCTTTGCCACTGGCAAGGTATGACGTATCACATTCTTCAATTGTTCCTTGTGTTCAAGTAATTCTTTGCTTAACAAAGTACGATAGCCTTTGGTAACCTTATCTATTCATCCTTTCTGTATAGAACATTCGCTGAACATGGGACATTGATCAAGACACATTCGCATATATTGTTTAACTATTCTTATTCTTATTCTCATCTTAGATTTAAAGTGTTCTAACAAACCAGTGTTAGTTAGAGTGTGGTCACGCATTTTACACTAGTTCGAATCAACGAGGGCACCAGAATGCCCAAAGCCTTTCTCAAAGGACATCATAATTCCTTTGACTACATACAACTTCCATGTAACTTCAGATTTATTCTTAATCAAATACCCTTATTACTGCCTTTTACGGAAACAATGTTACCTAATGCAACTTTTTATAAGTAACCTTTTTAAAAAAAGTTGCATTTAACTCTAATGCAACTTCATTGAATATAAAGGTTGCATTAGAAGATCTAATGCAACCTTTTTAGATAAAAGTTGCAAATTTTATTAAAAATGCAACTTTTTTCTTGAAAGGTTGCAAAATGTAAAACATAAATGCAACTCTTATTTTTAAATGTTGCATTTTTAAAACTCAAATGCAACTTTTTTTTAAAATGTTGCATTCTTAAAGGTTAAATGCAACTATCAATTTAAAAGGTTGCATCCAACTCCAAACATACACGTGGGCAGTTCCTCGCACATCATTAAGGGAGCCATTGAAAGGTGACTAAAACACCAGAAACGGGGACTACCCGAGCTAATGATAGAGGCAAGAAAACTTTCCGGCCAAGTCCCATTAATTGATCAGCCATGTCACATAAATACTTAACTTTCACATGAAAAAATTGTCAGGTTTAGAATTCAATGAATGCGAAAATAAGTATATATGAAGTTTTGATTTCTAACGGTAAAAGACATATCTAAATTTTGTTATAACAAAATTAAATTGCAATTGATAAACAAAAGGTTAAGAGATAATTTTTGAAACAAAAAGAAAATTAACAAGTTGAAAATTTAACATGAACCTGCACACGACTCAAACTCGAAATCATGTCAGATGCATCAACCCGAACACGACCCGTTTGACCTAAAATTTTAAATTTTATACATATATATATATATGGGAAAAGTGAATATGGGGCTGTAATGCATTTAACTTAGGTGTGAAACTCATCAAAACTACGTAGTTTTGATTAAAACCAATAAAAACCTAATTTTACTTTCATTCATCTTTTTTATTCTTTCTATAGATTAATCTCTAATCCTCCATCAGTACTGGTACCTGTTCTTCTTCGTTCTTCATATCCAGAATTCGATATAATCCTGTGGGAAAGAAATAAATTCTTCCGTCCTATCCCACTTGTCTTTTTGAATCACCGCCAGAAATAGAATTGATTTTATACGTAATCCACCACCATCATATAATTGAACAAGGTATTTTCTCCTCAATCCTCCATCATCATATTCGCGAGATACCTTGCCCACCATCGCAGTCACAACTTCTAATCGTCATAAGGTTTACTCTATCCTTCTTATTATTGTATAACTAGAATTTGAATTACTCAGAGAAGAAAAAACAATTTAGAACAAGGGACACTAATTTTTTTTACAGGGAGAAACATATTATATATTTCAAAAACGAAACTGATGATTTATATGGATATCAATTCATTGATATCATCTACTCGATAAGCGTACACCAAAAATTGATGATCAGAGGACAGTTAATAAAAACTCTCATGAATAGAATTATTACAAAAAAAGGAACTAAGGAATCAAATTACAAAAGCGATCAGCCATGAAAATGGAGTATCTCTGCAATGAATTTCCGGAACGGTTATGCATATGTGATTCGCTTGGATCTGATATTGTTCAAAAAAAAAATTGGAGATTGATAAAACCAAATCATAATCTAGTGTTTGAAATAAAAACTATTTCATGAAATAAAGTATATAATTCATATATAGGCCCATTGATTGTCAATTAGGCCCATTGATGGTCAACTAAGCCCAATGATTGTCAATTAGGCCCATTGATGGTCAACTAAGCCCAATGAGTGTCTATTAGGCTCAATGGAGGTCAATTAAGTCTTTAATGCTTAATGATGGTCAATTAGGCTCAATAATGGTCAAATAGACCCAATGATGGCCACTTAGGCCTAATGATGGTCACTTAGGCCTAATGACGGGCAGTTAGACCCAATGATTGTCAATTAGGCCCATTGATTGTCAATTAGGCCCATTGATGGTCAACTAAGCCCAATGATTGTCAATTAGGCCCATTGATGGTCAACTAAGCCCAATGAGTGTCTATTAGGCTCAATGGAGGTCAATTAAGTCTGTTAATGCTTAATGATGGTCAATTAGGCTCAATAATGGTCAAATAGACCCAATGATGGCCACTTAGGCCTAATGATGGTCACTTAGGCCTAATGACGGGCAGTTAGACCCAATGATTGTCAATTAGGCCCATTGATTGTCAATTAGGCCCATTGATGGTCAACTAAGCCCAATGATTGTCAATTAGGCCCATTGATGGTCAACTAAGCCCAATGAGTGTCTATTAGGCCCAATGGAGGTCAATTAAGTTTGTTAATGCTTAATGATGGCCACTTAGGCCTAATGATGGTCACTTAGGCCTAATGACTGGTAGTTAGACGCAATGATGGTCACATAATCCTAATGTGGTCCATTAGGCCCAACAATAGTCACTTAGAGCAACGATTGTTAATTAGGCCTAATGATCGTCAGTTAGTTGTTAAAGGGCTTTATTGAGCCTCATTAGCCATCATGACCGTAGTTAAAATTCATTTGGGTTAATTAACCATCATTGGCCTCTCTACAGTCCTTATTGACCATCTTTGAGTCTAAACAACCCTGATTGACCGTCATTGGCCTTCAACAACCCTTATTGACCATCAATAAGTTTAAACAGCCATGACTAGCCATCATTGGGCCTAAACGATCCTAATTTTACCATCACTTGGCATAACTACCCATCATTCAACCTAAACAACCATAACACAAATATATGTACTTACAGTAACACACATGCACAAAAACTTTTGTACACACATGCACACCATCACATCCATTAAAATATTAACAAAATCCTATTCCTTAAAATATTAATCTTGAATCAAGCCGAGCGTAAATGAGATCGAGACTAGAAATAAGCTTGTTTGATAAATGGGCTCGGGCTCGAGCTGGTTCATTAGCCTAATATTAATTAAAAATATATTTTTATAATAACTATTATTATATATAAAATTATGGTAAAAAAATACTAAATATTACATGTTATGCCATGATATCTAACCCATATGAAAATACTACACCAAATGGCCGAAGCCCAGATATATTTGACAAAAACATTATCAACACTTTCTTTCCTAATGGCCGAAGCCCAGATACAGAGAAGGATATACCCCTTTTGCACAAATGGGTGTTTTTAACCTTTCATAATTTACACAAAAAAGGCGGTACAGTAGGCAAATTTTGGCTGAAAGGTTTTAAATTTCCCACTTTAATCATTCCTAAATAAATATCCCCTGATTTATGCTGAAGGAAGTTTCAATCTCCCAATTGAAAAGGACAACCAAATCTTCAAATCTTCAACCCTCATTCGCTGCTTCAACCCTCATTCAAATCTTCAAACCTGGGTCAGCATCGCAGCTTCAACTTAAGGTTCTATCATCAGAAATCGTACTCTATGCTCTGTTCTATCATATCATGTTACTTTTCATCGGGTTTTTTAGGTTTTTGTTTGAAAACCATCAGATTTAAATGATTATTGTTAATAACTCTATGCTATGTTTTATCATTATTGTTTTCAAATGGCCGGAGCTTTTTCCGATCTAAAAAAAAAACCTGCAACTTACACCACCCTAGTGAAAAGAAGAAGGGGGGACATGGGGTGGTATAGGTTTATGCTTTTGTAATGTATAGACTTTTTCTGACAAATTAAAACCCACCTTGGGATAATATATTATTCTTCTAAAAACGTTAAGTATAATATTATGTTATGTATTATTATTTTTTTCTTACGATGGATTTAAACTTGACAACACATACAATTTGCTAGGCTAGATAAGTACTTCAATTCTAGTTTTCTTTTTTACTTATTGTTAAATTTAGAGAAATATAGAACTAGGATTTTTAATTTGTATATATATTTGAATAGGAGTGTGGACTTTTGAATCTTTGTCTGTCTTATATAGTACCCGATTGCATTCTTGACTTTGAGCAGGTCTAATGGCAAAGAAAAGCAACCAGATTCAAATTGATCAAGGGAAAGTCAATGATTATGAGATGAGGAAACTATTGAGGGTTAAAGAAAATAATAAGAAATTAGAAGAGTTGGGATTGAAAAGGATTGCAAATTCATTTACAAGCTTGGTAGATAGTCAAAACATGAAGAAAAAGAAAGTGAAACCTACTTACAATAATGCGAAAGACGTAGACTATATACCTGATAATGATAATGATGATAATAGTGAGGAAGATCAAGAAGTGAATACAAGTGTTGAAGTAGCCAAAAAGGTATTATGAATTTATTTTACTAGTTTTATTTTATTTTGTAAACACGTATTTTCTAATGAACATGATATTTGTTATAGCAACATCGGCCACAATATATTGCACCACTATCAATGAATAGGATTGCTAATTTAGCGAAGAAGAATCGAATGATCGCTCCACAGGCCACGGAAAAGTTTCCGTTGAATTCAAATGGGTTGAAAGAGAATCAAAGTAGATCAACAGTTACGATGGGTGAAATACTATCAAAAACACAAAGGGGCGTATTGAGTAAAAAAGCGGGGAGGCCTAATAGTATTAAAGATGGATCAAAGGAACAATTGCTTCTTGTTGATGAGGATGATGATGGGATATTTCAAGGTATTATTATGTTTGTATAATGTATTTTAATTAAAACTATGTTTTATATTAATTTACTCATTTATTCTTTTACATGTTAATGAAATTATATGAAACTAGATGGTTTGGAAAATGATGAGGATGTAGGAGATTTTGTGAGATCTCAAGGTACGTATTTATTTTAATTAAAACTATGTATTATAGTTTTACATGTTAATGAATTCTACGAAACTAGATGGTTTGGAAAATGCTGAGAATGAAGGAGATTTTATGAGATCTCAAGGTACGTATGTTTAGTGATTTAAGTATACCCGGACAATTCTCTCGATTTTTGGGCACAATAGCTCGTAATCATAGTTATGCACCATTGATTTATAGTTCGTGGCAGAAGGTGCCACATAAAGAAAAGATATGGGAGTATGTCTTGGTAAGGTTTTTAGTAGTTTTGTTTCATTTATTTGTTAGATTTTCATTGTTAACTAAATGCTTGCTTTTTTAAAGGAAAAATATGATGTGCCAAATGCTGCTAAGAAATGGGTTTTAACCACGATTGGTGAATTGTATAAAGGTTACAAATGTCGGTTTAAGCGAAAACACTTCTATCAATTTAAGGACAATAAAACAAGGTGGAAGAACCGACCTGACAGCATTCCAGAAGATGATTTCGCAAAATTGTTGCGTCTATGGAGTAATAAAGATGTGGCGGTATTTTCTTCAACAATTTCTCCATTAATAGTATTTGCTATTTAGAGTTGTATATTAGTTGATGTGTATATATTAATGTTTTTACAGAAACGCTGTTTGCGAGCTAGGGAATCACGCATGTCTCAAAAAAATATGCACACAGCGGTCCAAAAAGTTTTGCTAGGATTTGTGAGGAGATGGTAATATGTTTCTAGTTTGCCTATGATTTGTATTATTTTTGTTGTGCAATACACTAATGTTTTTGTTTCCTTATATTTATTTTATTATGAATACAGAAAAATGCTGATCCAAACCAACAATCACCTACTTTAACACAATTGTTTGAACGTACACGTAAAAGGACGGAAGGGCGCGTATATGTTGATACATATGATGACACGCAAACGAAAATTGTAAGTTCTTTCTACTTTTATCTTTATGTAAATATCCATGTTCTATGTTCGCCTTATGTAAATATTCATCTATAATGTTTGCTTATTACGTATAGGATTAATTTAATTTTGATGAAACCTATAGTGACACATGAAAATAGACATCCGTTTCTTAATATTTATCCATAGCATGATTTTAATTATAAAATTGTTTCTAAAGTATTTTCTTAATTTTTTTGACAATATTTAAGGAACAAATGAAGAACTACAAGCCAAAGGAGGATGACAACGCTACAGTTGATCCTTATTTAGTTGTAATGAGCAAAGAAAACTATGGGTATCGTCGAATTTATGGTAGAGGTGTTACAAATACATTGTAAAAAAAGTGGATGGTGCTTGCACGTCATACATGGTTCCAGAGGGGATGATAGAATCTTTTAAAGCAAACGTTGAAGTTGAGAAAAAACCAGTTGCTAGAATTGCGCAAAGAGATCGAAGAGGATCATCAAAGGAAAAAAGCTGAGCTTGAAGTGGACCATGAAAGAAAAAAAGCCGAACTTGAAGCTATTCGAAAAGATATTATTGACAACCAACGAAAAAAACTTTGAAGCTATGATGCAGGAGGTTATGAAACAACTACAAGTTGAAGATCAAGATGACTAGAAGGCCGCTTTATATTTCTCTTCAGTATTGTAATTGACACTTTATTATTATTTAAGTTTGGACAAGTAATTTTAAGTAAATCATTTGATTATGATGATATTTGTGTTCTTATTGTTTTTCATAATCGTGATTTAATGCATATTTTAATAATTTGTAATTGGATTTATGTTACAAAGTTGCATTTGGGTGTAAAAGTGTTGCATTTGTTGTAATTAAAATTCATAAAAAAGTTGCATTTATTAAAAAAAAAGGTTGCACTTTTTCTATAATAAAAATAGTAAAGGTTACAATAAGACTAGAAAAAAGTTGCATATTTGTAATTAAAATATAATAAAGGTTGCATTTGAGTATAATAAAGGTTGCATTTAAGTGTAGAAAAGGTTACACTTTTGTAACCAAAGTTGCATTTGAGTATTATAAAAGTTACATTTGAATATTATAAAAGTTGCATTAGATATAAAAAAGTTGCATACAAAAAAGTTGCATTAGAGTAGCAAATGTAACACTATAAAAATGGTTGCATTAAGCCTATAAAGGGTTGCATTAGGTCTAAGGTAACTGCTTCTGATGCAGCCCCAATAAAAGGTTGCATTAGACATATTGTAACCTTTTCAAGGCCTAATGCAACATTTTAGTGGTGCTGCAATAGCTTCATTTTCTTGTAGTTAGATCAAAGAACAAACTTGGTAAAAGTTAATTTAAGTATGCATCTTAGGTTGAAGGATAGTAAGATCATAACAGTTTCAAAACTTTTTATGACATTGATCCATAAAGATAGTTTTGAAGCGAGTTACACCCAAAATCATTCTCTAATGTATATATGTGAATATTGGTACGTACGCCATTTGCTTTCACTCTATGAGCAACCAATCATTCATTACAATCTTTCATTCAGATTGATTCACATGAATTTGATCGCCTATAGACATTTAGAATACATTATTCAAGGATACTTTAATGTACAAAAATCAAACATCAAAACATTATTTGATAAGAATTTAACAAAAAACAAAATGAATATTCAATGTAACAGTTCGAAAGCACCAAATACTAAATTTAAATTACTCCACTGTCTAACAAATTTAAGCCCTATCTTATCTATATGTTCCTCATCTCTCACTAGAGACATAGGTTTAGTGAAGGGGTGTGCTAGACTCTGATCTATATAACTTTGATTAATACAATGTTTCCTTGTTCCAATTTTACCTAGTGCATCTAATGGAACTTTTCGAGTATGTGTTTCATGTTGTGGTGTGACTTTGGTTCCCTTGCCTGAACCATGACACCAGTGTTGTCGCACAATATCTCGATTAATTTATGAATGCAAGTACAACATTGAGATCAAAAATGAACTTTTTTCTCAAAATCTTTATCATCGAAGATTTCGTAGGAATTACCGACCAAATCTTTGATCAACGAAAATTTAGTAGGAAATGCTTCCTTCTTCTAGTAGTGAAGGTGAAACAACATGATCTTAGGGGGGGGGGGGGGTTGCTCCTAGATTTATTTTTCACTTCACTGATTTATACAAATCTTGCACTGCCACATCACTTCACTGATTTACTTCACTTAAACAGTTTTTTAGAGGCAACACTCCACTGGTTCTTTATGCAATAATTAAATTATTTTTACACATATAGTAATAATATTTATTAATAATACCTTTCCCACTCTCTCTCTCTCCATATCGCCAACACCACTCAATTTTTAATAGGGAAAATGGATTTTAATACTCCCAACTATCGCTGTTGGCGGATAATACTCCCAACTATCACTTTGGCCATTAGCACTCCAAACTTTCAACTTGTTGGATTTTATCACTCCCAAACTAACTGAGGTCTAACCCAGTTACTGTTTGTGGCCAAAATGTAAAAAAACAAAACTTAAGGGAAAGTTTACGTGGCCAAATATAAAAAATGAAACTTAAAGGGACATTTTTGAAACTTTTTATAATTATTACTTTTCTTTTTTAAAGTTTACCCCCCTCTTTCCTTCTTCAGAGCTACCCTCACCTCTCTCTCTCTCTCTCTAAACCACCACCACCCTTCACCACCTTCATCCACCGCCCTTCACCGTCATCAACCACCACCCTTCACCACCACCAGCACTCCACTGTCATACTCCACACCACCGCCTCCACCGTCATACTCCATAACCACCGTCACCCCCAACCCCAACCACCACCGTCATCCCCAACCCACAACCACCACCGTCACCCCTTCATTGTCATACTCCACAACCACCGCCTCCACTGTCATACTCCATAACCACCATCACCCCCAACCCCAACCACCACCATCATCCCCAACCCACAACCACCACCGTCACCCCTTCACTGTCATACTCCATAACCACTGTCTCCCCTTGACCCACTGTCATACTCCCCAATCACCATCGCAGATCTAAAACAGGGGAATTAGGGTTTTTAGAGAGAGAGAGAGAGAGAGAGAGAGTGAGGACCGGTGGTCGTGGTGGTGGCGTCTGGGTTTTAGAGAGACATAGGGAGGAGTGGTGGTGGTTGTGGTGCGGCAGATTGTTTTTTTAGAGACAGAGATAGAGTGGTGGCGGTGGTGGTGATGTCATCAGAGCTATGGAGGTACCTTTTGCCTCCAAACTGCAACGAATAAGTTTGCCTTTGCAAAGCTTTATAAATGGGTTTTGATTTAGGGTTTTGATTTGGGGTTTTGATTTTGGGGAAGATGAAGTTGGGTGAAGGTGATGGTGGAGGTGGTAGGGTTTTGATTTGGGTTTTGATTTTGGGGAAGATGAAGTTGGGTGATGGTGGAGGTGGTAGGGTTTTTGATTTTGGGGAAGATGAAGTTGGGTGATGGTGGAGGTGGTTTAGAGAGACAAAGAGGGGGGGGGGGGTGAGATTTATAAAATTTTTAAAAGATAATAATTTTTTAATACATTATTATTATAATAATAGTTTTTAATAATAATAAGTAATAAGTTATTTTTTAATAATAATAATAAAATGTTTCAAAAATGCCCCTTAAGTTTTGTTTTTTACATTTTGGCCACGAAAACTAACTGGTTAGACCTCAGTTAGTTTGAGAGTGATAAAATCCAACAAGTTGAAAGTTTGGAGTGCTAATGACCAAAGTGATAGTTGGGAGTATTATCCGCCAACAGGCGATAGTTGGGAGTAATTAAATCCATTTTCCCTTTTTAATAATACCTTTCTCATTCTCTCTCTCTCCTCTAGAACCAGCACGGTAAAAAGAATCCGTATTTGGTTCACGGGACTCCTACCAGCACTGGTGTTGACGGTGTTACCGTACTGATAGTAGGGTACCCGTGACGTTTTTCTGGTGGCGCCCCGTCACCCCTTATTAACTGTGTATTTCTTCGAGTAAAAGTTTCCTTAAAATAACACTTTACAAAGTAATCATTTGTAAATAATGTAAAGAATATAACAATGTTCACTATACATCTAATAATTCTATTGACTTTTCAATTTTTTGTCGTTGACCATCAGGAATATTACTATTTTCCTTATTAGCAAACCTTTCAACTGTTCTTCTAGCAATTGGCAACCACAATCTCCTCAATTTCTCTTCATCAATCCTAACTTCACCCTCAAGAAATCTCGAATGAACCGTAATCTCCGACACCGATCTTCTAGGTTCTTCGATTCTCCGGTTGTGACCGGTGTTCCCCTCAGTTTCGGGACACAATTGGTGATCAAATCGGTTACTTGACACACAAGTAATCATCTCGGATTTTAAAAAAGAATATCAGATGAGCTCACATTGCTCCATCTGGTTTTTCAGCATCACCGGATCATGAACATTATTGATCATGATCCGGTGATTAAATTTATGCAAGATCACCTGATCTTCATCATTTTCAAGATTCATCCCGAATCTTGAAGACCCCTCTCGTTCTATAAAAAGTTCAGATTCATTAAACCTCAAAGAATTTGATATGCGCGAAAAGCGCAATATCATCCTTTATAACTTTAATTCTACAAAGCGGACAACTCGAGTGGTTTTCGAGCCATTGATCAATACAATCAATGTGAAAAGCATGCTTGCATTTGGGTAGAAGCCGAAGGAGTTCAATGTCTTCGAAAGCCGACAAACAAACCGAACATTCCAACCCATTTTTTCCATCCTCTTAACGTCGAAAACTTGAAATAAGGAAGCGATTCGACAACACTTTTATCGATTCCCGAGAATCTTGATCTTGTTCTAGCAAGATTACCAAAGCTTTCTTGGTTTAGACGATGAGTAGAACTAGAAGACGACATGTGACAACATTTTACATAAATTAACGTTAAAAAAGTTAGCGAAAAACACAATAGAGAGTACTCCTACTACGATAGCTAGACTTGGTTCGAACTTATTTATGGAACTAGATGAATTGTTTGAATAGTTTTCATCATTTGCAGAAGAAAATGAGGATTGTGAAAGTGTTGAATTTGGAGAGAGATGATGAGGAAAGTGATGAAAGTGAGCGTTTTTCGTGGTTTCGCCGGAAATCCGATGAAATCCGGCGAGTGAGTCGTCGGAAGGTTCATGGAGAAGATGAAGGGAGGGTTGACATTAATTGAGGTTTTGGATTTCTTTGAAGGGTTTGTGTTAGGTTTATTTATAGTATGTTCATGCACCCTCTTTCTAATAAAAGAAATGTTGCCAGTTGATGTGCTCATTGATAAACTAAATATAGAATATAGAATATGTATAACAACTTGTTTGGCTAGTTATTGTTTTTTTTTGTAATGTGAAATGAAATATGTATAAAAACCAACAAATAGTAAGATGAATCTTTCGTTAAAGCCAAATGAGCATATTTTCTATCAGCTCAGATAAGAAATGCAAATATGAGCATATTTTCTAACAGTTCGGATAAGAAATGTAAATTCTCAGAGACACCTCTGATGACATGAAATATATATGAAACAACAAATAATAAGATGAATTTTTCATTAAAAATTGCTTATTACCAAATTAAACGTCGTTCAAGCTATCCTTGTTAGAAGCTACTTAGGGATTTTGTTTGTGTTTGTTTGTTAAGGAAATAACATGTTTACGAACTGTTCATGAACCCTTACCGAACAAGATTTTATGTTTATGTTTTTTTTGTTAAGGAAATAACGTGTTCACGAAGTGTTCGTGAACAGTTACCTAACCAGTTCTATTCATGCTCATTTGTTAAGGAAATGAATCTGTTCGTTTTCGTTTGTGTTTATTTGTTAAATTTAGGTGTTGGACAAAACAGAGAGACAATTAACAACCACAAATGAACGTAAACGAACACAAACAAACATTAATGAACAAAACCGAGCACAAAATAACACATATATAATAAATTCGAAATAAAATCAGCATTTTTCATCACATACGTCGTCCCCAAAAATATACCAATCCAATTACCCAAAATATACTTCACATAATCTTGTTCAGATGATGTCTCATAAAAACACAAAATTATCATATTAAACTTGAAATTCTTGTTTAATCCACAAAAAAATAGTTAATCAAAATAGATAAAGTAATATTAATATGTGATACACTAATACATATTAAATAATCTACCACTATGAAATTTGAAGTACTTAAATTATAAATAAAAAGTTAAAAAACCCTAATGAACTATCAAACACAAACAAACATAAATGAACACGTTATCGAACATTCACGAACATAAATGAACGAACGCGGTCTCTGTTCATATTCGTTTGTTTAACTGAACGAACACAAACGAACTTT
Source organism: Ambrosia x helenae (assembly GCA_030844895.1). Taxonomy (NCBI): domain Eukaryota; kingdom Viridiplantae; phylum Streptophyta; class Magnoliopsida; order Asterales; family Asteraceae; genus Ambrosia; species Ambrosia x helenae. The sequence goes on along the minus strand of JAUTDX010005452.1, from coordinate 800 downwards.
ACGCTGAACAATACACAAACTGTTTGCTAGAACGTTTGATTTGTTTACAACCCTAAATCTACTGGTGACATACTTGGTGAAATATTGTTCACTAACTTTATTTGGACACAATTTTTTTGTTTAATTATTATTATTTTTATTTAATGGGTTCGATAAATTCTTGAATTACAAACACAAATAGTTAATGGTTGACAGTGACTTATATAGTATATCTCAAGTCAATTGTCTATTCATAAGCACATAATTCATTTTGGCACGTAAAAAGTTTATATATATATGCATATTGTGAACAGATCATGTTTTATTATATATTAGCTTTAGCATTCTTAATTCTTATTGTGTTTCACGATTGTGTTCCATGCAGATATAATAATTAATTAAAACATAATAGTGATGGAAAGGTTGAGAGGCTTATGATTGAGATTGACTTTTTTGTCTATATGAATATATTTCACAAAGAATTAGAAAACTATGCTTTAAAGGATAAAACATCTGTCTTTTATATTAACAAATATATCTGGTCATCTGGACAACCGATAGGAAATTGCTAGCTTTTGGTTTTTATTATTCTTTCATTACGTTTTTTATTCTGTTTTATTAAAAGTGATATCATTTACACATCCTCCTAAAAAATTCAGACATGTCTTACATGGCCGTGAAGACCCCCATGGCCTGTGAAGGGTTAAAAGCAGAAAATCCACAGGACTTAGGGGTCTTCACGGCCGCAAAAAAATGTGGCAGTTGGATCATTTAAGCCCTTACACGGCCCGTGGAGAGCTTCACGGGACGTGGCTGGGTAC
>JAUTDX010005451.1:0-27743 GCA_030844895.1 Ambrosia x helenae | reverse complement strand
CCGGTTCAATACATTTAGGATGATACAACTGCTTAAATCGATGATATACCTGCATAAAAAAAAAATAAAACTGCATAAATCAGAAATCAGAATAAAAAAAAACGATGACATAACTGCATAGATCGAAATAAAACAAATCAGAGATCAAACACAAAAGATAGGATGACATAACTGCACGATTTAAATAAATCCTTTACAATCTATCTAGGATGATATAAGAGTTTAAATCGATCATATACCTGTTCAAATCAGAAGTAAAACTGCATAAACCTGTTCCAAAGATAAATAAAACTGCATAAACCAGGAATCATCAATTCAATATATTTAGGATTATATAAATGCTTTAAACCGATGATATACATACATAAATCCGATTCAATATATTTAGGATGATTTAACTTCTTAAATCGATGATATACATGCATAAATCAAAAATAAAAATGAATAAACCAAGAATTAGAAATAAAAAAAACGATTACATTACAAAACTGCATATATCCGAAATGATTTGAAGAATGGAGAATAAAAATTGATAGAAAAAATAACTAAATGAACTGTATGAACATAAACATACAGTAAGGAGTAGAATATTGGGAATCAAAATGAAAAGCAAAAGAAAAAATGAAGATTGAGAAAAAATGATGCAATATTATCTTGAATAAAATCGAATGGAAGAATGGAGAATGAAAATTGGAAGACTTGTCAAGGAAGAATGAAGATTGAATGTAGAATGAAGAAAAAAAAACGGCTTTTATAGATAAGTTGATGGAGTTCCATATAATACTTGGATCCTAGAGGCCCTCCTCTCTAAGGTCTCCATTCGACCCGAGATGTATTCATTTATTATATCGGTAGATTGTATATTCAAAACTAACTTTCAAAACCAAAAGCTTCATGTATGAACAATAAATCCGCTCACACAATAACAGAGAGTAATCATACACACAAACACAAAGAATTAAAAAACTTTTGCCAATTTAAGAATCGGCTATGTCCATACACTTAATCGAATGCCTCCTTCCGTTTTCAACTGTTTGTCGGGTATCACAAACAAATCCAAATCCATTTGAATGATATAATAACAAAAAAAATCCAACAATAACATAATTAAACCACAAGCAAAGTCAAAATCAAGATAATAGCGTTATAAAGGCTCTACTTAATGAAGCCAAATAATGAATGCTGGAGTTGGACTTTGTACTCCACAATTATTGGATAACATGGATGATGGATTTCACATTACTCACAATTAACAAAGGATGTTTGCAACAAAAAAGTTAATATAGTGAATTAAAATTGCACCCACTAATTTTTTTTACCCATTTAAGTCAAAATTAATTCTACTATATATTTTAGTTGTTTTACTAGTTTAAACGTAGACGGTTCAAACACTAAATCAGACTGATTTTATAGCTAGTTTTTAGGTTGAACCAATTCGAATGATCGTTGCATTTAGGTTCTAAGAACAATGCATAAAAAGTACTAGGTTTTTATCTTTTCTAGTTAAGATTTTAATACGTTTTATATTGTTTATGGATAGTTAATTGTATGTGTGTATTACACATTAAGGATTGCTATTATCTTGAGTACTATTATTTATGGCTTTTAATTATTTAAAAATGGGAATATTAAACTGTACTTTAAATAAATAAACTATAATAATAAAGGGAATCTTTGGCATGGATTCAAGACACACTCAACATTTTCATGTTACCCCAAGATTCTAACCTCACAATGTGCATTTCCTACATTTATCTTTTGCTTTAATAATTTGATGTTTGATTTAATGTTAATATGACTTTCATGTCTAATCTTCTTTAATAATGCTTTAGCCACTTGTTTTGAAATTGGTTCACACCATGCTCATTGTGGTCAATTCCTGTCATTCTATTTTACCTTTTACCGACCTGAATCAAAATGCATACATTTGTCTCATACACTATAAGGATGGTGAGAAGAGATATATTTTACATCCTAAGGGAGTTATAATTGAAGATACCATTGTTTCTGTACATAAGTTTCTATAAAACATTTACCAAATTTGGACATATTCATAGACAAAATTTTCCATTTCGGTCAATTCCTATTGGTGTGGAAATGTTTGTTTCCACTTTTATTTAGATCCCTTCCTGTACAAAGTGGGTTTACTATGAGTAGCAACCGATGATTATAATGCGTCACTTGTTTAAGTATTAAAAGTAGGATATTTTTTATTTCTTTATGACTAATATAAAAAATAAAGGTTTTCTCATTTTCTATAACACCTTAAAAGCTATATAATCGTAATCATTCATGATCATGGTATCGCATCATTCAGTTTCTTTTTTCAAGGGCTAGGATAATCACACACACCCCACATGATAATATGGGTCTTTTGACGAGAGACAAGGGCAGCCTTTGTTTTGTGAGGTGTTTATATACGGCTCGTATATATATTAGGTATTAAAAGATCCATCAAGAATTAACGGGTGATGGGTATTGGGGCTCTATTGGTTGCGCTTTCACGCTCACAACACATAGTCTCAAATGAACCGAAAGATCATCAAATCAAGTCTTTTTTTTGTTTAAATATCACATTATTGGTCCTAGTAAGTCAACCTTTACACAAATGAAAAATGATTTCAACAATATGAAAATAGTGCGTCGAATGAAAAATCAACTTTCAAGAAAACATGCGTACAAAAGTTTGAGTTTATATCACCTTAAACAATTCTACAAGATGATTGAAATAGACAAATAGTTATTGGCTAATACAAAACAAGGATTGAAAGAATTATGTGATATCAATGACGGTTTAGGATGTGGAGTTGTATAACTGTCGATATTAGTTGAGACTCACTCTTCTTGTTTGGATTAGATCGTCTATTTATAAAAGAGTTTGAGTTGGTGGAATAAACAAATACTGATTTGTTTATTCCCACTTATATGTTTGCTATGTTTTAGAAGGTGGAAGACTTAACACTTGAGCCACCCATGTGATATGGTAATGGTTTCATGCCAATTTTTCTTATGGGTTCATAGCTCATTTTTAATATATATTTCTACTAAAAATCGAAAACCGAATGGGTTCGCCTGAACCCGTACCCGCCTTACTAAATCCTCCCCTTGGTGCACCTTAGGCTTCGGCTTGAAGCCTACGGTGCTCCTTCCTTCCTTACGCCATTGAGAAAAAAGTAAAAAGTAATAATTATTTAATAAACTTAATGCTTAAAATTTTAACTACTCTAACAAAAATAACTAATGATTAAATCATTAAATAATGTTTTCATAGCTAAATAAGTTGAGTGCATAATTGTCTTGCACTCTTGCTACGATAACAACATTAACATGCTATGAACGGACATGTATGCTTGCTTGTATACATACCTTTGACATTTTGTAACATGTATGTGATATATAAACGTTTATGTTCATAAGGAATCATGATATGTTTACATCATTAAAAGAGTTCACGTTTTCTCAAAAGCTTGTGGTCTTGATTGATTACTCTTGTTAGGTTTTGTAGCTGGCTTCTCATGTTAACAACTTACTTAAATGGTTTTCCCATGACAACAAACATGATTACGGCCCAAGTACAAATTTTGTTTTCTAAACAATACTTTAAGAAGAAAAGAACCATCTTTAAGTGAAATTTATCGTATTACTAGGTAAATAAGTATGAATAGTTTTGCATTATCATTAAGTGGATAAGTATGACTTAGTTTACCTGACCCATTTTAACCTGATTTATTTTGACCCGTCTTGTTTTAACCTAACTAATGTGTGTCCCTGTAAAATAATGGATTCACCATTGCTTTGGAGCGAATCTAAGCTCATGTGAGGAGAGAAAGATTGTCTCTTTAACTTTAATCAATACTGATTTTCCTTTGTGTTTCAAAATTCAAATAGTTCGTTATATGCTTACTTAATTTTATTAGCAGACTTAAAATTTTTATAGTAGACACGTTTAGGCCCAACTTAGTTCCCACATACCCTGTTTTCGACCCCTACTTTTTTTTTGAACGGCCAACAAAGCGAACCCGAACACTCTCAAGGCACCGTTTTGACAAATTCAAGTACTCTAAGAGTATCCGAGTTACCAAACACCAATTCCGGGAAAACCCGATAACCCACCTGCCCGTAGGCACGACGATGAAGTTACCGGTAAAACACTACTAGAAAAGTGGCATTTTGCTACAAAATTTTCTTACGGAAAAAAATGCGTCACAAATCTTAACAAAGTTGCTACTCATTTGTGACGAAAAAAAATCTACAATTTTTTTAGCAAATTTGTGACACAATATATCTACAAATTCTTAGAAAATTGCGTAGAAAGTGCGTCACAAATTTCCTACACCATGTTTTCGTCACAAATGCGTTGAAAATTGTGTTACAAATGTGTAGTAATTGGTTTGCGACGAGGGTTTTTCTAACATCAAGGTTTTGTTGAAAATGCGTCACAAATCAAGAAAATGCAAGATTTGTGACGCATTTTCAACAAGACCTTGATGTTAGAAAAACCCTTGTCGCAAACCAATTACTACACATTTGTAACACAATTTTCAACGCATTTGTGACGAAAACATGGTGTAGGAAATTTGTGACGCATTTTCTACGCAATTTCCTAAGCATTTGTAGATATATTGTGTCACAAATTTGCTAAAAAATTGTAGATTTTTTTTCGTCACAAATGAGTAGCAACTTTGTTAAAATTTGTGATGCATTTTTTTCCGTAAGAAAATTTTGTAGCAAAATGCCACTTTTCTAGTAGTGAAACCCGTTGGCTTAAGAATCGAACCCAGGATCCCCTGGGTCTTCTATCATTGCCCACCAATGTCTCTACCACTGCACTACAATGGTATTGACTTTTCGACCCCTACTAACGACAACAACATGGACCTAAATTGTGCCAATTATCAACATTAAAACTACACTAAAGTACCATATGTGTAACATGAAATTCATATTACTTCTAACTTTATTAAAACTCATCATAACTAAAAAACATCGCAGAATATACACACACATCTAAATAAATCTTATGCATAGAAGTTATTAATCTCTTTCAACAAAGATTTAATTGGATACAAAAGCAAATGGGTATATGAATTTCAATATTTACAAATGTAAGATATCAGAAACTCTTTCCATAATTTTATAACTTGTTTATATTAAACTATGACGGGTTTTGCCTTGGAAACTCAAATAGATGGTTTTAAGGTGACAACCAACTAAGAGAATAAACAATAAAAAATGCATATTTAAATATGAATAAAGATAAAGTTGCATATTGTTTATGTGGCAAGGAACAAATTGTATATTCGGGAAAATTATATAAAGTATTAACTGGTTGAAGTAAAGTAAAATAGTGGAACCACCTTATGAATATAGTATTATGTTTGAAGCTTACAAGTCACCTTTCCATTGCCAAAATGGGTCAAGTATTTAAATCAAGTGGCAAAACAAGTTTATTATTAAATGTTGTAACTTGTATTATATTGAATATCTAGGGGAATGGATTAGCTTTATATATACATAATAAATTATGGTATGACATATGAAATTAAATTAAGCTTTTACACTTCTTGATTGATTGACACATAATATTAGGTAATGCATTCCTCCTTCTTATTTATCTCTAAAAGTCTTTCTCTCTATCATGTCTCCCTCCCCTACAATTTTTAAACGTTAATAACTTTTATATACGACATTTAAAAAAATAAACTAAATTAACGATAGTTTTATTATCTTTCCAACAAGTACCATAGTGCTACACAACACGTGGCCGAGGACTGTGTGGCGTCTCGGGAGACGGGTCACAGCCGTTAAGACGGCTCCCGTGGGCCCTTGAGACGTCTCACTGAGGGCTCGGCTTCGGTTCGGCTTATGAGTAAATCACCACAGCCGACCCACCGAAGACGTCTCCGGAGACGGCTCAGACCTGCAAAAGACGTCTCCGATGGAGACGGTTCACATTTCCCCAGCCGTCTCCCGAGACGGCTTGGGATCCCAGTGACACGTCTGCCCCACGTCTACCCATGACGTCTCTGGAGACGTCTCATGGGTCCTGATACGTCTCGGGTCTCTTCGTCTCCGGTGAGTCCCGAGAACTTGTCCGACGGTTCAGTTGTCCACCTCACCCCTATATATACCATTCTCCGTCCCAATCTCCGTTCCATTCCCCATCCGACTCTCCACTACCACTACCACCACCGTCTCATTCATTCAAAGGAAAATGGCACTCCAACGATGGACTAAGGAACAAAAAATTGCACTAGTTTCAGCGTGGCAACATGTCGAAGATAGCCCACACCCAACAAACAAGTGGTACTGTATCTTACATGAATACAATCGGTTGGTGGGAGGCTCAGACCGAATCATCGACTCTCTTAGCCGTAAGTGGAATGACTTGAACACGAAGTGTCAGCTCTTCAACGGGTACCACTATCGGACACTTCGATTGGTACCTTCAGACATGCCCGAAGACGAGGCCATCAAATATACCAAAAAACAGTATCAAACCAAGTAGCGCAAAGAATTCAAACATGTGTCTGCTTGGCAAATGATGAGGGACCGTCTTAACGCGTAGCTTATTTAACTTTTGTAATAATTTATGGGTAACCCTAATTTATGTATTTATTTTATGTTTTTATTAATCCAATGAATGTTATGTTTATTTTATGTTTTTGATGGATTTTTGTTCCTTTATATTATATGCTATTAGTTTTTCAATTTGGCCAAATATTACAACAATCTTAATTTTCAAAACACGACAAATATTACAAAAACTATACTATTACACCAACATAAACAAACTCGTTGCACACGTCGTCCACCGAGACGTATCTGTTGCAGTAGGGGACGCCGACGGGTTCCAGCGACAGACGTAGGGTTGGTAGAGAAAAATAATTTCCCAAATTTAGTTGCTTTGAACCATTTGTTTGAATGACGTATGTGCTCTTCATACACAAAGAACCGAACTTGTCAATAATGAAGACCACCACATCATCGAGGCAATCTACACGGGTTAACTCACGTGCAGATGCCACAACGATCCATGTAGGCATGTAGCTGTACGCAGATGTAACAACGACCCAAGTATAATCAGACAATATTTTCGTAAGCCGGTAGGCTTCGGTTGGAAAAGTGGAGGTCGATTTAAAAACGTCATGGATTGGAAATCTCAAAGGTTTGATAAAGGTTTAGTATACATGATAGAGAGGGGGTACAAATTTTGTAAAGTAAAGTGGGGTATTTATATACATTGGTGACGTCTCACGGTTTCCCGAGACGACTTTGAGTCATCTCACGGTTCCTGAGACGGCTCTTCACTTACACGGTTCCCGTGACGACTCTTGACTTTCACGGTTCCCGAGACGGCTTTGGAAACCGTCGCTTTATTTAATTTCACCTTCTTACCGTCAAATTTTTTGAATTTAAATAGAAGACACCGTGGTTAAAAACCACACATGATAAAAACAAAAACAAACACCCACCAAGCCAAAATATGAACCCGTGGACCGAAGAGGAAGAGATGGCACTTGTGGTTTGCCACAAGGATGCCTCAAATGACCCGGAGATTCAACAACTCCCGCGTGCCGAAGGGTCGGCCTTCCCCCCGGAGGGGTTTTGGGCTCGCGTGTTTAGCGACTTCATCGAACACGTTGGCACCAACACCACCAAGACCCTCCGAGACCTCCAGTTCAAGTGGGCCGATCTCAATATCAAGTGTGAGAGGTGGACCACCCTATACGAGCAAATGGTGAGGGATGATCTGAAGCTTGATGAGGAGTTGGCTATCGGATTCACCCACTATGAGTATGGGGTTCGATACGACAACGATTTCGACCATGTCGAGGCATGGCGATTGTTGCGCCAACTTTAAGTTTTTTTTTCTTTGTTTTAATGTATTTTTTATGTTTAATATTTATGTTTTAATTTTATGTTTCATTGAAATGTTTTTATTTATGTTTTATATTTACTTTTAGAGTTGAAAACAAAGAAAATAATTAAAAGAATTATAAAATAAACGGTAATAAAGGGTAAAAATAAAACAACACTAAACCTTTATCAAACCATTTGTAAAAAAACAAAATATATGGGTATATCAAAACCAAAATATATGAGACGGTTCAGGAAGCCTTGGAGACGGCTCAAGCCTAGCCGAAGACGGCTTGAGCTCGGCAGTCAGTGAGACGTCTCAAGGGCCCACAGGAGACGACTTGGCGGCTCTGACACGTCTCGGGAGACGCCTGACAGTCCTCGGGATCGGAGACGTCACGTGTTGGTTTTCTATTGGTTGTAAACTAAAGGCTCTCCGGAGACGGTTCAGGCTCGTTGGGAGCCATGATCCGTCTCTCTAAAGAGACAAGAGGGGGCCAATTTGGTAAATCACTCAGTCAACAGCCATTTTGATGATTTTCCCTATTTTAAATATACTTTTCAAATGCAATATATATGGGTACACAGGTGAAATAACATGTCTTTATCTTATACGTCACCTATTTTTTGAAATAAAAAAAGAAATCGAAAACAATGATTGACAAAAAGTCAAGTTTAGTTTTTATTGTTTTCCATTCATTTTTTCATGTCAACATATTGCATTGAAGTTAATATATTTTTATAGATGTTTGATAATTGATTGCAAGTGGTTGATTTTTGACATGTATTTTGTTAAACACCAGTGCGGTTAAACTTGTCATAGCTAGGGGTGTGCAAAGGGTCTGAAACTGACGTGACACGACTCAGATTTACGAGAATCGCATACTCTTTTATTGTGAAAATTAGGAACCACGAACCGAACCTTAAAATGCTATGTGGTTTCGGGTCCTAAAGGTTCTGATGGGTCGGGTAAAGGGTCTGACCCTCTAGAACATTTTTTAATGTAATAGTCACTTTTAGAGGATTACATATTTCTATTCTTTTACCATGATTGTAAAAGAATCCCTCCATATGGTTCTAACCAATGTTGCAAAAGTCGTTAGGCGCTCCTTGGTCGGAGTCGGGAGTACTCGGCTTAGTCGGAGAGTACACGGAGAGTACTCGGCCTAGGCCTAGACTACTCGGGCCTCGGCAACCTACCTTGTAGCGATTACTCTGGGAGTACTCGGTCTTCGAGATCTTGTTTTACAACAATGGTTCTAACAATAACCCATGAGTTTCTTTTTTAAATCAATTTTCGTTTCTCGACTTCGTAACAGTTTTGTCATTCTCATAACTCGAAACGTTATGTGAATCTGTTATGTATACATCATAAATATACACACACATACACATCAGAGCGACATAGATAAATTTTTACTTCAAATTTGGATATAATATATATTATATAATATATCACATCTATGTATATACATCAAGCCGAAAAATATTTCAAGAAAAATACTTTATTATTCTTATAAATAGTACTTTTAAAATGTATTAACATTACATGAAATCGATTACAATAACACGTAAAAACGAGTAATGAAAAGACTATAAAAGATTATTTTTTTATTTTTTAATATAAATACAAACGCTTCTTGTGATTCTTATATTAGAACCATGAGTTTGGAACTGACGCGACCCGAAACCGATAATTCATATAAATCTAGAACCGAAAACCAACCCATATATTTAAAAAGGTTCGGGTCCAACGTTCTCGCGGGTCGGGTCTAGGGTTCCTGTGGGTCCGAACCACGAAATGCTCACCCCTAGTCATAGCCCAATCCGATACGATATAAAAACCAAATTTTAAAACATTGTTAGAACTCTATTTGTATTGTTTTGTATTATCAAATTCCAAAAAAAAAATAAAACAACATGATGATATGGTTCTTTTTTTGGGTAAATAAGATTTAAAATTAAAAACCAACAAGAATTACAAGGGAGCCGTGGGTCGGACAACAAGCTGCGCCGCAACCCATTTTTAAATAGTGATGTTAATATATATCAAAACATGTATATTGACGCAAAATCAGTATGCTGCTATCGTAATTAATATCATCATATGCGAAAACTTTAAAACTATAGCAAAAGTATGACGTGTTAGTTAAGTATCTACAAATTATTTCTCCAAATTTAACAATCTACACCATAACTCCTTCCGGTATAACAATAAATATTCGAACCACCATCACACAAGGAAGAGGGTGTACTTCAAAAGCATTGGAAACTAAAGAAAACTCGATATGGAAACCAAGAAGGCTCCTATGGGCTTCATTGAGTAACATTAGCGCCACGTTAACAAGAAGGCTCTATTGTTCATTCCTTTTAACGTTAATGCAATAGAATAAAGCCCCAAACCGTTCGGGGAACGTTGGTTTAACTAGGGAGATGTGGAAGAACTTCGATGTGGGTTGTATAGGCTGAAGTGTGGTATTTTTTTGCCGTTTGTTTTGTTTTTGTGTTTTTTGGTGTATGATTTTGGAGATGTAGGGGGGAGAGACATAATTGGTCACGGGTACTCCACTACCCGCACGGTACCCACTTTTTCATAAATTCGGTGTCGGCATTTCAGTACCACTACACTACCAATCTCATCCCAAAAATTCAACTGTTCAAGCCTCACAAAGAAACTATTTACTAAATTTCAAAGTAAATTTTAACGAGTGTACGCTCACCTTTCAAATAAAATAAGCTAAAACTAACATTTAATTTTATAAAATTTAGATTCATTTAAAATGTCCAACAAAGAATAGTAACAATTTAATGCAAATGAATTGCTCGTCAACCTCCATTGACAGATGACAATATTGCAAAGTAGGATGATTCACGCCACTTATCTGCAAAAAAAATAAAAAATAAATAAAAATAAATCCCCAATCCCTAAATTCTGTACCGCTAAAATATGAACACACCTACAGTTTGGTAAATATTTGTCATATATCCAAAGTATATCCATTAACTTTAACAAGATAATCATCATATCATAAAGTTAGGGACTTTCTTTTAAACTGTTTGTGTGACCATCATTGCCTGCACGTGGGATCCTCAAAGGCACAGTTTCTTTCCTTCTTTCACTTTCAATTTTTTCATATATTATTTTATTATTATTTTTAATTATTTTCCTTCATGGGCCCCTTATTATTCCAAGTTACGTCATCTTTGTTATATTTTTATATATACCCATCAGTTAAAAAATAACTTAAAAATTAAACTGTAGCATCTACATCAGAGTCAATAGCTTGTATCTATTGTATCTATATCAGTGTGTGTGTTTATGTTTATATGTGTGTGTATTGTGTAATAAGCTTGGCTTTTTTTATATATAAATCATACTTATATTCACAACCATCTTCCACTTTGCTTGTTCTCCTTTGTTTCTTATTTGTAAGCATCTCTCTCTTCTCTCTCTCTCTCTTGACATGAATTATGATGCTAATAAATTTTTCATTGCATCTTCAACAATGTGTGTGATCAAGGTTATATTTTTTATTTTGCATTTAGTTATGCTTTGGGATTTGCTACTTTGTTTAACATTTTAATAAGTTTATTATTTCTTTGAATTATTGGGTCTATTTTACTATTAACTTTTTTAGTCTTTTTTTTTTTCTGCAAAATTCATGGAATCTAGAATCATTCTTTGCAATTCAAAAACGATAGCGGCTCAGCTTGTTGCTCGCTTACCCATTATCCGGATGTAACTTGGTTTTTATTGTGGAATGATATATATTCGAAATCATTGTTTGCAAAAAAAAAAAAATTCCTTTTATATATCCAAGAAATTTTTTTTTTCCAAAATTTTGGTTGTGATTGTAGGATTTGTGTCCTGAACTTGAAATGCATTTCTTGATCACATTGCATATGTGGGTATGGTGTATTTTTTATCTTTTGTGTCTAAAAAGATTGTTATTATTAATTAATGATTTAGACATAGTGTTTTCTTGATTTCCTTGTATATATTCAAGAAAGTTTTTTTTTTTTGTATCCTAATCTTAAATGCATATCCTAATCACATTGCATATGTGAGTATTGTTTATTTCTGAATTCTGATCATTTGTCTAAAAAAGTTTTTTTTTTTTTTTAGACATTAGTTGGGATTAAGAAAGATGGATCATATGGAATCAAAAAAGAATAGAGGGGAGGTGAGAATTCATGAAAGTTTGGATGAACTCAGCACAGATTTGGCTGATTATATAGCAGAATTATCCGAGGCATCAGTTAAAGAACGCGGTTTTTTCGCCATTGCTTTATCTGGTGGTTCTGTCATTCCCTTGATGAGGTACAAAACTTGTTTAACAAGCTCAACCTGTTTATATGTCAACATTTCTATATATATATTTTTTTATATTATTGAGTTGAAAACAGGAATCTGTGTGGAGCTCCTTATAACAAGACTGTTGATTGGTCCAAATGGTATATATTTTGGGCGGATGAACGCGTCGTTGCCAAGAATCATGATGATAGCAACTATAAGCTTGCTAAAGATCATCTTTTGTCCAAGGTAATTAAGCTTTTCAAAAATTATTAATTAGTGTTAGTTATGCTCAATGGCGGATCTAGAAATTAATTTCAGTAGTAACGTTTTTCATTTTTATCATTTTTTTTCATTTTAGTAGTAACGTTTTTCCAATATCGTTAAAAAAACCAGTTTTCTACTACGCGCGTGAAGTTGAGTAGCAATAGACGCGGCAAGCTAGGTCCGACCCTGGTTATGCTGGAATTTGCATAATCATAGGTGGAACCCTTATCTTGATTTTGCCTTATCCATTTCATGATCCTAAGATCTTAATCACATGTTATCTCTTTGTTTGTTTATTTGGTATTGTAGCAGGACAAAAAGGTTTCCAACCTTTTTTAAAATATTTACATGGCCAATGATTTAAGTGTACATTGGTTCGGTTCGCTATCAGTTTGTATTTTGTTTGACCTTTGGTATTCTGTAAGTGGGAAACCTTTGATTATATGGCATATGTGAAAATTTTGACCAGTTTACTTATGAATATACGACACGGGTTGTATTTTGTTTCTAACGGGTAAATTAAAAGATTTAGCTAGAAGAGAAGGGGTTCAAACGGGTCGAAAGTCTGTATTTTTAGTACATAACCTCCTAAATTATTTTTTGTTAGCAAACAGATTATGTATTTATATCCAGATCAGATTTAAGAAATTAATTATTTTGAAAAGATATTGAACAAGAAGTGATTCGGGTAAATCTGACCCGTTTCGACCTGTATTAAAATTTTGACATAAACCTATTTTGACCTGCTACCAACCGTTTGCGCATTTCGTGTTTTTAACTAAGTATGAAAGTTACATTTGCAGTTGCCTATTGTTCCAAGTCATGTACATTCCATCAATGACTCTCTTACTGCAGAAGAAGCTGCGAATGAATACGAGTTTGTGATCCGACAACTTGTCAGGACACGAGTGGTCAACGTCTCTGATGTCAGCGACTGCCCAAAGTTCGACTTAATCCTTCTAGGGATGGGACCAGATGGCCACGTGGCGTCTTTGATCCCTGATCATCCGGTTCTTGAAGAAAAGAACGAATGGGTAACATTCATCACCACTTCCCCTAAGCCACCACCCGAAAGAATCACCTTTACCCTGCCTGTCATCAACTCTGCCGCCAATGTGGCAGTCGTGGTGACAGGTAGTGGGAAAGCAGAAGCTGTTCGGTTGGCTATAGATGACGTGGGACCCGAATGCCCGGTGTTGCCAGCTAGGATGATTGAACCAGTTGTTGGGAAACTAGTGTGGTTTTTGGATAACCAGGCTGCTTCAAAGCTCAAGGGATTTTCTCAATTTTCCAAGTAGAGTTTAATGGAGGAATTCATAATTATTTGGTCCCCTTTTTTTGGATAGTTTGATGTTTTTTTTTTAAGATTTTGGTTATCAAATGTTTTAAAGGGACTAGTGGCAAAAAATGGTGATTTTCCCTTTCTTTGATTGTTTGTTTGTTTGTTTTTTTTTTTTTTTTAATTAAAAGAGGTGGTTAATAAGGATAATTTAGTGACTAAAAAGGGAAGATTTAAGTAATGGAAATGGTTTTTGTGTCATGTCTATCATCTTATCCTTATCCATCTTCATCAATAAGTTAGGTAAAAGTGGCCCACTAGTTTAACCAATTCAAAACAACACAAACCACTTGATAGTTGTGACTTTTGTATTTAATTTTAGCTACTCTTATCAAATGCTAGTTTTAGACAATGTTACTAAAGTGGACCATCAATCATCATAGGTTGGACTTGTTGGTTATGTGATTGTTGGGCTTCTTTTTTCTGTTTGTCAAAATATATTTGTTTAGATATCTTAAGATTTAAACTTGAGATATGTTACATAAATAAAAGAGTATTCTTCTCAATCCCTTTAAAATCTTTTATGAGGAATATTCTCATATATTTGGAGTTAAGACATTTCAATACTTCATAGTTCATACATAAAAAGAGTAGCTAAACTAAATATTCTTTCCTTAAAGATATATATTTGTTTTTTTTTCTTTTTTGGTTTAAAAACTTTGTTTTTTTATTAACAAATTTATACATTAATTTTAAATATACCAACATCATAATATAATATTTAGTTTTTCTAAATATCAAAAAAAATTTAAAGTTAGTTATAATGACCAGTCGGGTTTCAAAAAAAGTCTATTAAATATAGGATGATTTACAAATGATGAATCATTCTGTAGTGGTATAGACAAATCCCACATAATTATGTTATGTCCATAAGAGAGATACATAAAAAGAGAGATACATAAATAATGTGTATTCCTAATATTTTAAAAAGTGACATTGAGTGTTTGTGAGTGGAGAGATAAAAAAATATATATTTAGGGGACAACGTTCACCCCTATTTATTTTTTTAATGTTTTTTTTTAAGTATTGTGAGTGGAGAAGAAATAAAAGGTAATGATAAAGGTATAAAAAAAATACTATTTAGTTGAAAATGAGAGACAAAATGTAGTGATTTTTAGTGTAATTTGGTGGATGAGAATGAGGGATGGGATGTGAATACTCTAACATGTTTTTGAAGGGACATTCAGAGACATTTTGTAGTTCATTGTAAAATTTAGCACCAGTTAGTAAGACAACAGTTTTAAATCAGTTTGTGACCCGTTATTAAACCAATTATGTTGCTAGTTATGACCTTAATACAAATGGAATTTTTTCGTTTAAGGAGGTTAAATAATTTGAAAGTTTTGTCTTCTCAAATGACCACAAAACTAATGGGCTACCTTAGTTGGAAACATGCTTTTGTTATTGTGACTTTTAGCTTAAAAGATGAAGTACAAATGAAGTTGATGTCCACGATAATTGAGTGTCCGTTGCGGTTGGAAACATGTGAACAAATGAAAGGTTGCATAACTAGGTTGTTGAAAATGTGACATTTAATATTGTTAAAAATGTGTCAATTAATGAAACTGCTAATATCAATTAAACATTTAAACCATAAGTTGAAGTTATGGAATGGTGCATAACCGGGCTGTTGAAATGGCCCAAAACCATTGTTCAGACTCGTATGTGTTTTTTCGGGTTCATGTCTAGGTTTGTTGCATCGTTTAACGGTTCTTGAAATGGGTTTCTTGCATAACCTTGGTCCTCTTCTTCGTTCACCATTTCGCAAAACCAAACCTCCAATCTGGACCTCAAAGCCACATCACCCAAGTCCGTCCCCATCATCCACTTCTCCCGAACGGTGCCAGTTAATCACCGTTGTGGATGCTCTAGTGATTGTTTTCGAAAATACAAAACACCAGTAAAGGTTAACTAGTGTGAATGCCCGTGCGTTGCCGCGGGGCGCTTTTCTAGCGGAGGTGAATCGGTGTTTAATAAAATTTTAACGGATACGCATGCAGTGGATGGGATTTTGGTTGGTTTTGGTTCGCTCCCTATATTTAAACTAATTCTTTTACGTCGTCATACAATTGCTACAATATGAACATGTTATCAAAATGGTATAATTTGCGACAAAAGGTAAAGAAAATGTGCCAAAAAATAAACCTTATAAGTAGATGCAAGTTCAGTTAGTTTTCTGTTAATGTTGGATGAAGTCAAGCAATCTTTCAACTTCAGCTCTTAGAAACTTAACCTCTTTGGTCAACTCCGAGTTAGTATCAGTCAACAACAAACACTGTTCTTCAGCATTTTCAGCCTTCATTTCAAGCTCCCATATTTCATTGAGTTCTACACTAATAGGACCATGTAGTTTTGCAAGTGGAAATTCTTCTCTTATGGAAACCTTGGTGCTCAGTTTTGGCCAAGTTTTTCTGTATGCTTTAACTGATAAGTTTAAACTATGTAAGTAAATATCAAAATGGCAATTAAATCAATTGAAGGAAGTATAGTACATTTGTAAAGCATAAAACCACTTGAATCAATAAAACACTAAAAATTATATATGCATTCAAATTCTAAAACGTGGTCCGGTTCAACTCAATCCAACTCCTTAAACATTTGATTAAATGTAACCCAATAACCACCATGCAAGACACATCATGTGTCAACTTCTAGCTAATAGCATGATTAAAAATTTAAAATAACAAGCAAAGAAAATATTTAAGCAACCTTTTTTGAATGGTTTTACTTTCAGTTTTCCCAGTTCATGCGGATTTAAAGGTTTCCACGTATCATTATCATCATCTGAATCATCAAATGGCCCAGGTTTGTTAGATAAATGCTATTTTAAAACAACCCGTTTTGACCCAAACCCAATTCACCCATAACACCCCCCCCCCCCAACAAAGACACACACACGTCTTGCCAGGATTAACACTGCAGATATATTAATTTTACCTTCATGGATCCACTGCTATGGATTCCCTCTGAATCAAGTAGGTTTGTCAACCTTGTGTATTCCTCATCTAGTGTGTTGTTTTCATCAAATAAGGCTTCAACCTACCAAAATCAAACCATATTAATTAAAAAATTATGTCATAACAAAAATGAAAAATAAAATTAAAAAGGCATTGATTAATAAACCTCTGCTTCAGCCTTGATCAGATTCATCCTTAGCATATCTTTATCTTTCTGCAAATTCTTCACCTCAGAAGCCAGGGCCAAAATATGGTGTGCTGACAGCGTTAAACTGCATTCGTTTACTTCGAATATTAGTATACCATATAGCAAAAAATAACTTTTTTTATAGGTATGTCAATCAAGTCCGACTGCAGGTCGCCATGTTGATTTGTTTAATCCAAACATGACCCATATGTCTATTCGTGTTTAAAATATAAACCCAAACCTGGAGGAACCCATATGATATAATTTTCTTCATGATGATGAAGAAAATTAAAAAACATTAAGTTTTCGTTCTTCCTGATCATTCATTTGCAAGAATCAGACACCTAACCTGGAGGAACATTGGCATCACATTCGGCTTGAAAAAAATTGGCGTGGTGAGTTTTCTGTGTCACAATCACCAAAAACTTTGGATCCCATTCATCATCATGAATAAACCTGTATGCCTAAATTAAACAATTTATAATTTTTCAGTTGATATAAGTTTCCAAATTAACATATAAAACTTGAAATTAAATGCTCAAACCTGCATGATCTTCTCAAGCTCCACATTCAGCGCTTTTTCAAACCCATACTCGCTCACTCCGTCCCTGCAACAAGAGCATATTTATAATTAACAAATGGCATATAACATTTTTCGGCGTTTCGTAGCACTCAAAGTGTCATACCTGAAAATAATTATATGCTCAGACTTCATCTTAGAAGTACTTTGATAAAAATCTTCCAAAAGTTCCCTAAAATCACAAAAAATCAAAAAGTCTATTCTAGAACTGAAATTTCAAAAGTTTTTAAATGTTTAAATAGTTTATATGTGTGTATATAATTAAATCAAACCTGATCATCCCTTCATCTCTTTCGGGTGACACAGGTTCAAACAAACCGTCTAGCTTCTGAACTCATACAGGTTGTGCACGTGCAGAAGCCCTGTACTAAGATATCAGTGGCCATTTTCTCAAGCTAACAACCTACACAATCCCAAAAACAATACTTATTGTTTTGCATTAAATTTTATGTCATGGATTTATACATCAGAAAATGAAAATGTACAGCAACAATCGAAGGAACACCAGAAGCGCTAGGCGAACCATGAGACAAAACCATTCCAAATATCATCGTCGGAATCCTTAAAACCAATGATATAGATTGTAAACACTCAACGGATAAAAGAGTGTTTATACCACCCATCTGAAAGTTATAACAATAATGAATTAGATTCGAGTTCTGGAAAGAAAAAACAAGTTAAACAGTATTAATTTGAATGTAGACCTTGGCATTGATCTTTGGTAGCATATTTGTAAGATACTGATCACTAATATAAGTAGGTGCCAACTTCGATTAAATGTCGTTGTTTAAGCTGTCGATATTTACAAAGACAATAAACAACAGGCACTGTTCGGTTCTTCTGCTACAGCTCTGGCTCTGACACTTTGTTAATCATTTTTCTCCAAGGGTAATTTGGGAAGAATACCAAAGTATATAACTTAAAAAAGAAATCAAGAAAACTTCATGGGTAAAAAATATCAACAAAAAGTAACCATATGCCCGTATATATTTAAAGTGCTTTTTGTCAGAAGTGCTTATTGGCTTATAACTTTTTTAAAAGGAGTTTTAAAAAAGTGTTTGGATTAGCTTTTGGGATGAGAAACATTAAAAAGTCAATAGATTGTTTTTTTTAAGTGTTTCGCTTAACTTATTGTGCATATCAGTTGTATGGATGGTAGATTTGTAATTTTTTTTCCAAAAGCCAGGATTTCTAACTTCTCAAAAACATCTTTTCCACCCTTCCAAAAACCAAAAGTCAAAACAGAAAAAATAACTGTTGTATTAAACGAAAAAATAAGCATGCGGCCAATTCTTCATTCAAACACCTAAAGCAGTTGCTAACTATATTTACTTAAAAACAAGGAAATATCCATTAAGATGTCGGATTTATGACTCCACGGATTAAGATCAATATTAAAAATCTCCTTATTTTATTCCGTTCTCGTTGGAAAACTAGTTAGTAGATTGCAATAATTGTAGTAGATGCATTATCATGTGTATTTGTAGCTTTTGGGTTTTTAGCGCCAATTCTCTGTTTGAAAACCTAGATCATTCTGTTTATCTTAATTAGTGTCTGTAAATGTTATTGAATCAATATAATGGTTATGATAAGCATTGAAATGATTTCTTGTGCGTGTTTTACATCATTTTGCTAGATCGAGAGGGTTTCCGCACCTTTCGGTTTGCAGATTATTGTTAGGTTGATAATCCTCGATCCTACAATAATGTTTAAAGATTACATTTTTATTATCTACTTCAACATGGAAATGGATTTTTAATACTTACGTTTTCTACTTATGCCCTTGTTGGTTTTTTGTATAACTTTTTATTATATGTTATAGTGCCTGCTTGAATAACGTACATTTATATTTGCAGCAACCTCTTCTAGGAAAAACCGTAGCCTTGCTAAAGAACTTGTAACAGGGGCAACATCATCTGTCTTTTTGGTATGTCAACCTTGCTTCTAATAGTTTATAGTTCGGTTTACATTTGACAAAGTGAATCAGTCAGGTTGGGTTGGGTTGGGTTGGGTTGTGTTAGATCGACCCAGAGACGTGTTTCCTGTACATTTTTATTTTTTTCCTAAATATGAAAAGGAAAATTATATTATTACAAAAAGGGGTAAATGCAATGGAATAGCAACATACTTAGTTGGGGTCCATTTTGGTTATTATACTGGATGAATCATGAGCTGCAGTTTTACATTTCGAAAACGACTATGTTGGTAATTTGAGCATTTGATGACCAGTTTTCTGGTAAGATGATTAGCTTATTATAGAGTTACCAAAGTAGTCAAGTTTAAAAAGGTTTAAATACTGCATTTTTCGAGGTTTTATGTTTTGTATGCACCTTAAATGACTTTCAACATGTTTCGCTCGTCTGACCCATTTTCTTTTGAGTTGAATCTTTTAGCTTCAAATGGTTCGTCTCATCCCCTACAAAAAATAACCCAAATGAACAAATTCATATATAAACGGGTTGAAGTTGACACCTCCGGTTAAGTTTGATTGTTAATCAACCCATCTATTTTGTGTTGCAGGGCTTTGGATCCTTGTTCTTGCTCCTTTCCTCAGGTGTTTATGTCTGATTATTGCAACATAAACTATCTTATAAGTTTAATGGTCTCTTTTAAATCAAAACTTATGATACATCTAGATGTTTTATCTGACTACAAGTTATGATTTTAATAACAACGAACATTAAATATTTTATCATGCTACAAACCTTATGAACAAGCAATAAGCAACCACACAGTTGGGTACTCTTACAGTCTTACTTAACTGAAGGGGTGATTTTCTGGTCCGGACGGGAACTGTTAAAGTGCGAAGATTACCTGAGAACCGACTGGGATATAATTGAGTCGGTTCTGGGTTAAACGAGTTTGGCAGGCTGGACCGGTTACTCGGTTAGTTAATTTGGCAGGCTGGGTCGGGTAGGAACCAGTTTGGTCAACAGAGTCAACACCCGGGTCAGGTAGGAACTGATTCTGGATTCATTCAGGTTTATTTATTTATTCTTTTGGTTCCGGATTGGGTTTTCTGCTTTTTTTCTCGGGTTTTAGCCGAGGTGGATCCAGTTCCGCCGGTTCCGGGTTCATATCCCAGGTATGGAACCGGTATGTACCCGCTGGTCGGGTAGGGTAGGAACCGGTTCTGAGTCGGGTATTCCGGATTGGGTCTGGAACCGGGTTTTCAGTGCATCTCTAACCCAAGAGTCGATATCGCCCTTTCCTTGAACTTTAGCAGCCCAAATTAAGTAAGCGGGCCGGCCTGCCAAATCCTTTTAACCCAAGATCGGCCCAATATATTTTGCTTAGAAACCATTTTAAATCAGAACCAACCTCTCCCTCTATAAGAGAGTTCATTCAAATATCCACCATTCGAACAGTGGTTTGGTTGTAGTAAGAATGTGAGAAAGTGTTGTGGTTCCAACGGTTTCGTTAGCCAAAAGAAAATAGAAAGAGACTAGATAGAAATTTAGAGAGAGTATTAGACTAATTTTTCTGCATATATTTCTTCTCAATGCAAAGAGCCTTTATAGACCTACAAGTAACAACTACAATGAAAGCTAGAAACTAAATTATTGGAACATAACACTCATTACCGTAATTGACTTTTACTCTAAATAAATTAACTTTGACTCTAAATAAAAGATTTGACTCTAAATAAAAGATAAATAATGCAAAGCACTAATTAAGCCATCCATGTTCAACATGAAATTATGACTTGAGTGGCACATATCATTCCCCACCGCTTCAAAACGTTCTTGTCCTCAAGAACGGAACTAGTTTGCTATGGTGGCCTCCATTCGGTCCTCTATGCGGCATTCGGAGCAATCATAGTCAAACGCCACGGTGGCCGACATGCACATTCTACGGTTGGTGGCGATGCCTTTTCAAGATTATGATTTTGATAGCGCTTGTCGCCTATTAAAGATGTGATTTGCCTTCGGTTCTCATTGGCAAAATCATGTGTGTAATAGATAGAATGAAAGACACCCTGGTCGGCATACGCAAATGAATAATATTTATCTTTTTGTTTCATGTATCCGAGACCATGACCATTTACGCATTTTAATAATGTTTCAGTTCCACCGTAGTAAACATTGGTGGACTCAAAACCTTCAATATTGGTACTCCCACCATCCTCAAAAAGGAAGGTTTTAATGGATTTGTTCTGGTCTAGAATAATTTCGCTGCCTACTTGCAATGGACCTATTTTTGGGCAGTAGAAAAACAATGGAGGTCCAATTACACTAGGTGGTGGCGTTGAGATTGGTGTCAGTGTTGCGGCTGACGTAGATTTTGTTAGTGACGGGGTGATTTTAGTGAGTTGTTTTGGTGTTGTTGCGGTGGAAAATAGTTCAAGGGCTGGGGTGGTTGCAAGTTTCGGTGTTGACGGTTTGGTTTTTGGGGCAGGTATCGGTGGTGATGCCGGTGGTGGTGTGGCGGTGGAGGTGATGGTACGGGAGAGGAAGTTAGTTGTGGTGATGCGAAAACTCGTTTTGGTGGTGGTGTAGAAAACAATCTCTCAAAAAGCGAATCGATTCGAGCCATTGTCGCATCCCATTTATGAGCGTCCATAGAAGTGGATCAAGGCTGCTCTGATACCACTGTTGTGGTTCCAACGGTTTCGTTAGCCTAAAGAAAATAGAAAGAGACCAGATAGAAATTTAGAGAGAGTATTAGACTAATTTTCTGCATATATTTCTTTTCAATGCAAAGAGCCTTATAGACCTACAAGTAACAATTACAATGAAAGCTAGAAACTAAATTATTGAAACATAACACTCATTACCTTAATTGACTTTGACTCTAAATAAAAGATAAATAATGCAAAGCACTAATTAAGCCATCCATGTTCAACATGAAATCATGACTTGAGTGGCACATATCAGAAAGATACTGAAGTTTGCAGTATCAAGATGTTGGATAACGGTTTATATTTTTAAGTGGTGAGGGTTCATTCCCTATAGGGAACATTAGTACTAGAATTGGAGAGTGCGTGAGTTGTTGTAAAATAAACTAGATGCCACCGGTTCGAAGACAACGTACAAATTCAAGATATTGTGCGTTTTTAAGCTGAAAAGTGGTTTTAGACACATAGTCGTAATTGTGGTAACTAACTTAAACGTGCTAATCACCACTTTTTTTCAGATGTTTTTTTATTTTATTTCATCAAAACTATGTCAATAATTTTTAAAATTCTTGATTTTTATAGTATAGTTCTTTTTAAATTACTAAAGTAAATAGAAGTTATTCAAGCTTAAAAAAATGGTAAAACTTAATTCAAGTAAAATGTTGTTACTTAAAAACATTATATATAGTAACATATTTATCAACTTAGGTGCTTTATAGAATTTATTTATTTATAGTGTTTCATCAATAACTTTCATTCTCTAAGGGTAGAATGGGCATTCGAACCAAACCCTTGTGAAATTCATTACCGACCAATTATATTGTGGCACCTCATCACAACTCGTGTGGGCATAAACGAACCCATATCACTTGCGGCATTGTTCAAGCTTAACCCCACACTTTCCAATAAAATTTAACACCCTCTTTTCCTTTATTTTCACTCAACCAACCTCAATCCGTCTTGGTTCATGAACCCGTAAACAATCCCATCTAGAGAGATGGAGGGAGTTACGGTGGCGTTCCCGTGAAACCCATAACCCCATCTAGGGAACACCCTGGCCCCCTAAGCATAATGTATAAGCATATGTATCTTTGTTTCGAAATTTAGTTTTGAATGTTATTATCATAGTCCCTTAAAAACTTACATCCTTCGTTTTAATTGAACTTACGGTTTAAGCCCTAGAATTATCCAAATATTTGTTGTTGCCGCCACCACCCTAAATTAACATCGCCTCCCCTACCAACAAACATGGCCGCTATAAAAACCAAACGAGTGAACCCTTTGGTACTTTTTATAAACTATCTATTTCAAGGCGACATGATTTTGTTCAGTATCCGTTTTGATTTGAAACAATTTGTTACTTTTTTAAAAATGACTTGTATTGATCCAAACTCATTTAAATCCAAGCTCATTTTGTCATGTTACCCAACCGGACCCTCCCACCCGTTTTACCAAGCTTATTAGCCAATCTACCACCTATAACAATTTACAATGAAACCCTAATAATGTAACAAAATTTATTGTTATCAAAACTATTCAAGAGTAGCTCTTACAGTGGTAGGTGTTTAATAAAAATAGGTTACGAAGATTGGACCCTCCACGCACTTGGATAGTTGGGTCCGGTTTTGGGATTGAGTTGGATTTAGTTTAGTCGGGTTCATGCATCGTTGATCATGATTTCATCTACACAAATCATTACTTTTCTTACCCACATTCGAGTACATCACAATCATCCATCTTATCATTCGATTTTTAACAAAGAAAATGAGGTTATAAATCAATACATAGATATCCAAATATTATCATGATGTCGTTTGAATATTATATTAGTTTCTTATAACACTTTCTAAATCATAAATGAACTTAATAATGTAAATTTATTTATAGTATTTGTTTGAAACAACTAGATCCAAAGATTATCATCAGGGGCGCAGCTTCTTGAGGGCCTGAGGGCCCCCCTTTTGACGCAGTGGTGGAATTTTGCAATTTTCATAGGTGAATTGAGTCTGGGTTGAGTCCGGCCTCCACGGATTTGATCTCCCGGCCACTACCGATTAAAAAAAAATTAAGTCCAGACCCCTGCCGATTCGAGAACCATTCTATGTCACCGATTATCATGATGTCTTTTGAATATTATATTTACAGTATAATGCATATGTTATTAATCATTTTATATGGCACTAATTAGTCAGCAACAATTGACTTAAACATCTAATGGAATATAATTGATGAGGTATTGATCTTCTTCATTATCACATAACTCTCAACATTTGATAAAAGGTGAACCGTTGAAAACACATTGCATTGATATACTTGGAATTATAAAATATCGTAATTTAAAGTTACAAAAGAAAACAAAAACCAAACTAGAATTCGTTGAAACACATTGGTTCGATTTGAAATTTAAAATTTGTCACTCTTATTCGAAAAATGAAAAACCCAAATTAGAAAAGTATTAAGACTAAAAGAAGACCTCTAAGTAGTATACTTCTTGGAATTAGAAACCATGAGTTTGTAAGGTACACGGTGTGGTGGCGTGGAAATGAGCCGTGGAGCTCTTTCACGCCAGCCCACCACACCGTAAGCGTGGAGCAGGATGTGGGGCACACTCGGTGGAAATTTCCATCGACGTGGGCAACACCTGACGGAGTATGTGGTGTTTATTCATTGGCCAACTAAATTCAAAGTTTTTGACCGTTTCAAAACGAAAGGTGAATTTATTTATTGAATTCTATCTATCATACCATTAAATTCAATTTGACCTATACAACCCTTACCCCACTGTTTACAAAGTCATTCACAAAACCGTCACTACTACCCCACCATTTTCAAAGATGACGCGTTGGACCGAGGAAGAAGAGATCGCTCTTTGCACGACATGGATGGAAGTAAAGAACCACCCTCCACATCGGGGTCCATTTGGCCCCACATGCTATGGGAGTTCAAAGAGCTGCTCGGGGATTCAAACCGAACCACCGACTCACTAAACCATAAGTGGACCCACCTCCAACACAAATGTCGATGTTTCATGACGGTCTAGCAAACAATACTGCGTCGCCATCCGATTGTCCACGCCGCCACCACCCCGTGCAAACAACCTTTTGAGGGTAAAATGACTTGGATCCACCTGTAGGTTCATGCCCCCTCCCCTTTAAGGGCATGACCACACCGTGTAGTCTAAGAGTTAATTGCACATGTGATCAATGATGTTTGATCATATTGCATGCTCTTCAATTCGAAATGAAAAATTACAAAACTTAGTACACTAATTTGTAACTTAATTGCACAAATGGTCTATGTGGTTTATTCAAATTGCATGTTTGGCCGTAGTGGTAGAGAAAATATAGTTTGTTACGTGATCGCCTTGTATCAAATCCAAAGCATTACATACGATGTACAAATGCATTATGTGATTCTTGTAGTTTTCAACCTTTTTTGTTCTGTTTTGAACGCTCCTATAGGGTCAACACTAAATTATTACTAGAAAAAAACATAATTTTTTTTTATCTTGTTTATATTTTTAATAACTCATATAAAATCAATACACATAACCCCATGAAGGCATGAATATATCAAAACCAATAACTTAAGATTAAGGAAATAACAGCAAGAGTAGTTAAATTGAATAACGAACATAAAAAATCTCTCTAAATGTAAACAAATATATTAATATGCAAACGACTTGGGATTTTGTTTCTGAACAAAGAGATCATACGTAGAATTTTAAACCTGAGATCACACACGTAGCTCGACATTGGTGCACCCCTCTTGAGTCTTGATGCTATTCATATGAGTGGTTTTATAAAAGAGGTAAACCACTTGAATAATATCCCATATCACAATTTGTTAACTCAAAAAGATCAGAACTTGAATCACTGTCTGCACCCTCATCATCATATTAAACTTCTTGAATTCTTTGGTATCTTCTCTTGAAACATACTTATATGGATGATGTTCTTCTTCTTTTTCAACAAGCCCATTTCGAAAGCTCAAGTTTTTCTCAGGAAAATCACTCTTTTTATTGAAAGTTTTAATCTTGTTGAGGTTTTCATTGAGGGGTATTTTCGTAATTTGACGTGAAGGAGGTTTAGATATGCATAGCTTATGGGGTCTATGTAGCTTGTTGTCTTTGTGGGGTTGTGTGCTACATGATAAGGAGGTGGTGTTCTAAAGCCTGAACTTGTTGAGGTTGAAAAGGAAGATTTATCATCGCACATAATGGTGGCGGTTTTTACGGTGGCAGTGGAGAGGGTTTGTGGTGGGTGGTGTTTGTTTGCACTACTTAAATGGCTCATGCTACTCCTTCTCTTCCTTTTCAACCACCAGGGACTCTCATCTTCATCCTTTGTTGACTTTTTCTTGGACTTTGACTTCTTTGAAGATGTTTGGTTGAATAGAGAGTTCAAGAAATGAGCCAATTTACCTCCTGGTGAGCTTGGTTGCTTGAACTTCTTCTCTTTGGTGATCATGCTAGGATTCTCCATCAATCTAGCTTGTAAGGGAGAGGAATTACCTCTATGGTTTGGCATGTCAAGACTCATTCTTCTTATAGGCCTCATGTTATACTTCTGCGTAATGTTACTAAAAATGTTGGATCCGTCACTGATGTTTTTGTGGGTGTCTCTGAGGTTTTCAGTTACACCCGAAAATAACCAGCGGCTTCAAACACGTCAAGCTCATTTGAACCATTCCTATGATGGAACGGTTTTCTTGGTTGGGATGAAAGCATGATACTCGCGGACATTCTTGATGTAAAATGACAAACTTCTCTTGAAAAACAAACAAGATTGAAGCTACCCACGAAACGAAATTGTGTTGCTTCTTTGCGATAAAACGCTTATTTTGAGTTGGGTAGGAGTGAATGAACAGCACAAAAATTGTAAGATAAAGAGTGTTTCATAGAATGATTTAGGATTTGGTGGAAAATTCCATAAATTTGAGTACTAAAGCTTGCCTTTTTATAGTATAACATTTGCCATCCATGTGCATTAGATATGTGAATAGTTTTTTATAAATTTACAAATGTATAATGCATGAAGTACAAGTTTAGATTGAGATTTATAGTGGAAATTGATGTAGGGCATTGATTGTTGTGGCTATTTATGGTGTTTCGTATTGAAGCAAAAGGCTCCCACAGAAGTGGAACAACCGTAAGGTACTAAGGTTTGAGTGTAGAGAGACAAGTAGGGTAAAGTTATAGAATGGATTGCAAAGGGGTCTTTATATCACTTTCTTTTAACTAGTGATTTTTAAAGTTCTTTGCTTTGTGTTGTTGGGAAAATGATATTTCATAATTATTTTTCAAACTTATACTTTTAAGATAAGGACTAGATTTCAAATGTGATCTTTGTAGTTTGTACCAATCCTTAAAAGATGGAGGTTGCAATAGAATGTGGTGAACACATATAAAGTCTTCTAATACATAAGTGAAATATAATCTAATAACCAGATTCATACGTGGGTTGTAATTAGGGTAAAAAATATGAGAAAACGATAATACTCTCTAACTTCAAATTAAAGTTTTTCTTATTATCGATAAATGCAATTTAGTTTGATGATCTTGATTAAAATCTTCTACTAAAACCGTAAAATACATTAAAAAATATCATATATAGGCAACATGTTCTGCTTGTTGTGCTCG
>JAUTDX010005450.1:0-30789 GCA_030844895.1 Ambrosia x helenae | reverse complement strand
ATTTAAGTGACAGTCATTATGAGACCACATCAGCATGCAATTCACTGATACAGGATCAAGTGTGAAGTGCCCGACTGGACTAGTGTAGAAGGCAAGTATTTTCCTTGAAAAATTAGATCATACAAATCATGAAATAAGGTACTAGAGTACTAAACACCTTTATTCCTCAATTTTGCTCAACATTGGGAGATGCTTGCGGTTAAAGGAGAGGTATAATGAAAAATGGCATGCCTAACAAAAACCAAAACCATGTGGCTCTTTGAAGTCCAAGTAAGAACAACAGGCAAACAAATAAACTTGGATAGAGACTTTGCCATAAAAAAGGGAACGATTCAATCTATTGGGGTTACCCAAAATATTAAAAAAAAAAAAACGTTGTTACATTTATTTATTATTTTCTAGGAATCCTAGGATCATAGGGAGTAGTTATAAAAAGCATGGGTGGCTTAAGGTAAAGGCAAGTAAGTCCCTTGCTTAAGGCCCCTTAAGATTTGTTATAAAAACACCTATGAAATTGAATTAAGAACACAATTGTCGAAAGCTTCGAATTATTATTGATGAAACAAGAAAAGAAATTACAAAGAAAAAATTACAATGGAAACGACTGAAATCGACTCATAAAGCTAATTGACCCATCACTCTGTTTTATAGCCCTAATTCCCAAACAGACGGTTAAAGTCTGTTACAGCTTTTCAGCTTTGACAGAACAGACCCTCCAACTTTATCAGTCTTTCACTTATTCACCTAAACTATTATAAAGCATGAATAACTTTGGATAATGACACAAATGGCCCTCAAACTTCCTTGACCAAGTTTGACCATGACTTTGACACATTATTTTAACAATCTCCACCTTGTGTCAAAGATCATCACCCTGCCATTTCAATCATCCAAACACTGAAAAAACAAAACTGCTGCTCCAAACAACTGAACACAGCCCCAAACTACTGATAACAAACAGCTCCCAACTACTGATTGAAACCACTGCTGATCATCAAACACTGAAGCCAAACTACTGATTACATTTTCTCCTCATCAGTAGTTTCAAACCACTGCTACATTAAACTACTGATACACTTCAGCAGTTTCCAAAACTCTGTTGCTCATCAGCTGTTTTATTACTAAAACTCTGATCTTCACATCAGTAGTTTCCCAGCAGACCTTTGCTTCTTTCCCAGCAGACCTTTGCTTCTTCATCAGCAGTTTAACTATTTGAACCCCTATCAGCATTTTCAAACAACTAAACTCAGATAATCCACAGCCTTGTCCATCACTCTCCTTGCACTTAAAATAACCATTTTAAGACCCTTTTGACCTGTGTCAAAATAATGCACAAGTGATCCCCATTGCAGCCTATCTCCACAGCTCACAATAACCTTCAAGACTGGACTATCACAACCACTTTGGAACCAGAATCTGTACTCAGCTTCATCCTCTTTGGCTTTCAGCAAACTTCTGACCATTTTTACCCTTGGTACTACCTTTGCCACCAAATACTTCCAGCTGCTTTAACTGATTCTTCCAAAACTTCCAACCATTCAAAATCTGACCCTGATGTGCCTCCTGATGTGCATAACCCATCTTGACCCATTCACTGATCAACCTTCCTGCACAATCACAACCAGCTGACCCATGTTGTACCAGTTTTCAACAACTTCCAAACAGTTATTAACCACTGTTTCTTTCACAAAACTGAACAACATAACAGCTACACATCCATCAGATTCAAACAGTTCCCTGTACACAAATCCTGCACAGTCAAACACAACCAAAACTATGACAAAATTGCCCCTGCCATCAGTTTTTAGTTCTATCATCTCAGCCTCATTTCCAGGCTTACCACTCACTAACCAAGCAGCATTCTTCCATAATGAACCCATCTCAACATTCATTATCACCCACCACTTGGTTACAAACTCATTATCAGTCAAAAAATACCCATTTGACTCCTGAACCTGTTCCATTTCTCACAGGATCCAGCACTTATTTCAGCCTTGTTCAACTGAGTTTCTTTCCTGTACACACACCAGGCTCCACCTTAATCTGAACCCCCTCAGACTCCACCTTATTCTGTACAGCCTCCACCTCAGTCAACAAACTCTTTAACCATAGCACAAACCTGCTATATTTCACCATTGGCTTTTAAACTCACTAGACCACTCATTCTGATTACTCCTCTTCCATCAGAATATCCAAGAACCTTTGGCCACTTGTTCTTGACTTCCACTTAACTTGTCTAGTCTTCACACAACCAATTATCATCCATTTTCCAACCATGGTAACACACTCATGTTTACATCCCAAAACATGTACCCTTACCCCTTTTGGAAAATCATCTTCTTTAACCAGAAGATTACTACCTCCACCTAGAGTCAAACCCATTGATTTCCCACACAACTCACCATGAACAAAACCCTTAGTTGACTGAACACCCTTAGAGTCTTTTACCCTGTGACAAATTCTATCACATAACTCACACAAAACTCTAAGAAATTACCCTGTAACCCATCAACCTGTTTACAGAACTCAATCAACTCATGTTCATCTTTGTGATCAATGAACTCTATAACATGAGGCAAACCAAGAACACAAACATTATTCCCATGTTTTGTTCCTGAAATCATTACCATTGGTTTCCCATAACAAACACCACCTTCCATCTAGTGTAATCACTATCAGTAATCAAGAAACTTAATACCTTTCTTTCTTTTACTAAAACCAACACTATCTTTCCATTCAAAAGACAAAGATGGGTGTTGTTACTCTCCCTTGAACCAATCAACAAGATCACTGATTCTTTCATAACCAGGATATCACCATCCTCAAGAATCACCAGTCGATAACACTTTCTTCAATAAATTTCAATGACCAAATACTTATACCCAGATCAGAAACATACCTCACATCATGATCATCAACAATATCATCATTGTTCATCAATAATGTGACTTCACCGTTCTGAATCTTACAAGCCCCGTCATCATCACCTATCTTGATCACTCCAAGACAGAATTCCTTCTTCTCATCAATATTCTCCAATTCGAACTTCGTCGACACCATTCTTGATCTTAGTTGCGGATTACAAACACCAATTTCACAGAACTTGAGCCTGTGGTCCTTGGCTTGAGGGGAGGATTGTTAGGGTTGGCAATCCAAGTCCCACATGGATGGAATAAGGAATGGATGACTTCCTTATAAGGTGGGTGCACACTCCAATTAGTATGAGGCCTTTTGGGAAGAGCCCAAAAGCAAATCCGTGAGGGCTAGGCCCAAAGCGGACAATATCATACTAATGTGGTGTGGAGTGTGCATGCGGTCCGATCCGATGGGTGTCCGGGTCCTAACAAGTGGTATCAGAGCCAGGTTGGGCTAAGCCAGGTTCAGCTGGAATGCGGTGCTGCGGTGATTGTAGCCTTGTGTCGAAAGGAAGCCTGATAGTGTGGCGGTGTGTTCCGTGGTGTAGCGGCGGTGCAAGATGGTGTTCAGCTGAAGGGGAGGACACAGGTTATGTGGTCCTTGGCTTGAGGGGAGGATTGTTAGGGTTGGCAATCCAAGTCCCACATGGATGGAATAAGGAATGGATGACTTCCTTATAAGGTGGGTGCACACTCCAATTAGTATGAGGCCTTTTGGGAAGAGCCCAAAAGCAAATCCGTGAAGGCTAGGCCCAAAGCGGACAATATCATACTAATGTGGTGTGGAGTGTGCATGCGGTCCGATCCGATGGGTGTCCGGGTCCTAACAAGATTTAGACTTGAATTTCTAAAAATATGAATATACTAATAATAAATTACTAGTCAATCATTTTTTATTCTGTTTTTTTTCTTACTACTCAAACTTTTCTAATCGATCATGTCTAGTAAATCAACTATTCCGCAAGACAAAACTGATTTGATCAACTATATATAATTTATATACAATACAAAATATATTTTTGGTTTCCATTTTATACAATTTTACAATCACTTGTTGGAAAAAAAGGCAAAGAACACTAATTTAACCTTGAACATCTTGAAACCTATTTAGTAGTTTATATACAGATGTTTGGATTCGTTCATAATTAAGCATATATTAAAATTTTAATGTATTTAAGTACATTACTCATAGTACAAAATTAACCAATCCTACTATTATTGTTAATATAACTTAAATAGTTAAATCTACTAAAATTAGTATAAGATGAATAAAGTCATATAAGACATCAAATAGATTGAATATTTTACCAGTTAATAAAGATACACAACAAGAAGTTATTACTAATTATGAAAATTAATGCAGCATTTCATAATAGAGAGTCAAAGAAATCAGACAAGTGTATAACAACTTAATTAATCTAAACAGTTCATCCAATAACACAAAACCTCCATTACTATTTCTAAACAAGAGATTAACATTTAAAAAAATTTCCAATCTATTACACTACAGGTAACAATTCATTCCACAAGTCGAACACAAACACGAACACAAACACCGCGTAAAAGTACACAAAAACAAAATTTTATCAGATTATTTACGGGTCAAATAAATTAAAGACAACCTAATTTAAACACAAAACCCTAAACTACAGAATTCAATACTAAACAATCAAACCCATGTCACAATCAGATAGGGATCTGCATCTAAAAACCAATGCCAACCCAATTCAAGATTTTTAAAAATAAATATAAAAATCCAACCTTTATAACGAGAATCAAGATCAAGATCCTTCTGATCTCCATGTCTGAGAAAAGGGGGCAACCAGAAGACAGCAGAGAGCAAAACAGAGAGTCCAAGAACCAAAACAAAGACACATTTGAATGTAAACAAACGAGTGATTGTACAACAGCAAGAGGAACAATTGTTGTCTGCATGAGTAGCAGGTGGTGGTTGTGGGTGAGTGACAGCAGTTGGTTGGTCTTCCCCCTTTCCCATGGTGGGGAATGTGGGTGGGTTCTAGGTGAATATCATGGTTACTTCATTGATGATTGGAGCTTGGTTATGGACTTATAGGGTTTGGAATAGAAGAAGAGAGTGAGGAGTATAGTTTTAGTAAGGTTGTGTTAGTGTGTGTTAGTGACAAGGAAAGTGATGTGGCTTTGCTTCTACACTCATCACTCATGTTTTGGATTTTTTTTTACATTATTATATAATTATTCTTACATTTTAACGGTTTTCCATATTAAAAGTCTAAAGTCTTCAGTGAAAATATATATATTTTTTAGTTTCATTTTCATTTTTTTAACATCTAATTTCTCCCGTACTCTTATGAGGCTTGAACTCCCAAGATCTCCTTTGAAACACCAAACACCTTTACACACCTTTACAGTTTCATTTTCATTTTTCTAGATTAGTTTTCGTTTGATTTTAATTCTCCTTCGTAACTTATAACTTGTGTTTCTTAACTTAAAATAAATATAAAAAAAAGTTGATTACGTGTTTGGTGTTTAATTTGAATTCTCAAGATTCTAGTAAAAACTTTACGGAGATGTAATTGTATTCGTAATAAAGTATTTGTTTTTGTATAATAAGTTGTAGTGAGTGCTGGTACCATGACGAATCGACGTCTATTGGTATTGTCGGAACGTGTACTAATTTGTTTTTATGTATATCCTTTTGGCTACCACCACTTTATTTTTTGGGTATTCTATTTTGGTTGCTACACTAAATACCAGTATCATACTGATAAATAAATAAATCGAACTGATATTGATCGAATGCTTGTCACACAAAGGAATCTTGTTGATTTTTGTACGTAGTAGGTCTTTTATCACGAGTGACATATACAAATGCTCATATGATTTTTGTATTGCTTTATATAATATTAATGCTTTTATATTAAATATTTCTATGTATACACATTTTTATAGTTATTCAGATAATATATAAAGTTGCTTTAATAAAAATAATAGTTAATTGTTCAAAAGTTTGCAAGTGTAACTTTTATAGTTATTATCTAATTAGTATATAGGTTGCTTAATGATAATTAAAAGTATAACTGTTATACATAAAACTTTTAAATATTTAAAACAAAAGGATCATACATAGACTTTGGAAGAGAAAGGGGCTGTTTGTTTGATTAAGTGCTGAATCATTAAGAGATCTGAATGGTTAAGAGGTCTTAATGATTAAGCGCTGAATCATTAAGTTGGACATCTTAATGGTTAGTTTTCTTGTCCCACGTTGGTAAGGGAGCCTCATTAAGGTTCAGCCTAGTTCAGTGCTTAATGGTTCAGCAACATCCCAAATCTTAATGATTCAGACTTAATCATTCCATTCATAAGCTGAAACAAACGCGTTGAATGCTGAATTATTCAGCGCTGAATGGTTAAAAGTCTCATTAAGAGATTACCAAACAACCCCAAAATGTGTTTGTGATGCTAGTTGTAATATCTATATGGAAAATTGTTTGTGAGTGGTGTCCTTACCAAGATTAGCAAGAGTTTTATAAGTGGCATGTTTAGTGACTACATAGAACTATAGAAGAAATATGTGACCTTGATCCGGTAGTAAGTTGGGAGAAGCTACTTGTGATCAGTATCAAGCAGTAGCGACAAAAATAGGGATCTCTATCTTATTAGTGAATATCAAGTGATCTTAAGGTGGATTTTTTTAATGGCAAATATTACTTTACTATACTTTACACAAAATATTATAAAATTATTCCTTTGCCTATATTTGAACATGAGATCTCCTCTCTAAATGGCATGTGTCTCTACTAAGTGAACTAACCCCACATTAACGTAAGACAGGTTATTTAACATCCAACGAATCAAAATATGAGAAAGAATGACATATATGTTCAATGTTATGCATATAACTAGAGTAGTTACCTATGCATTTTCGTAGACCGTGGTAATTATATGTGGGCCATTGTTCGACGCGGTTCACACCCGTGCGTTGCTGCGGGACGCGATTTAAACTCAGTACGTATCGAAACAGAAAGGTTAATGTTACCAAAAATGCTCTGCTACTAATATAATTCCATTTTCAATGATTTTATTTTGTCAATACTCACTAGTCCATCTCCTGTGAGCTTCCCGTGATAGAGAAATCTAATATGAAGTGACCAAATGTGTGTACCATAAAATGTATAAGTTGTTTAGATTTTTTTTTTGTAAATGATAAACACTCGATAACTCATAAAACCTACTTCTAATTCTACGTGTGCACCTCTTGCTCGAGTTAAGTCTCTATACAACTTTGTCACTTCGTCAAGGCACTCTAAAGCTGCAATGTGAACCTGAAAAAAAAAACAACCACATTGGTATCAAATGATATGTCATGATGATGATGATAGACGATTCTGATGTGTAAAGTGAGGATATGTGAAAAGATGACATACATGTCCAATCTTTATTATGAATATACAATCGATCACCTTGGGTGACACCGAATAAAACAATCAATATGTAAGTAGTGAAGATCCATTTTGAAGATAAATAAAAATGATATAACTGCTATCGACTAAAAAGATTGTAGGATGGTAACTTTTTCATGTCTCCCGACTATTTACTCTAGTCATACATAATTTAAGTATCTATCTCAATAATCACCACATGTCAATCGACACCTTTGGCTCCCTGGCGCCAGAAGCTATTCGTTTCTTGACCAGGGTCCAACGGGTCGTCCACAGCAATGTTTCATCCGCAGGGGGGCAAGGATTTGTCTTTAGTAGACTAGGGTTTGCAATTCAGAAAGGGTTGGCGGCGCAGCTTGTTGCCCGTCTACCTTCTATTATGATGTAATTTTCGTATTGAAATAAATTAACCTTTCTTAAAAAAAAAAAAAGTACATACATTTAAGATGATCTAAGAGGTGTGCATGGTGGGGTGATTAATTATCACTTAGTAGCTAGAGATTTACATAGTGTCTAAGAATCAAAGGCTACATCTAACCGACAATTTGTAATCAATGTTCATAGCAACAACAATCAAATACAAAAAAATAGATTCTTACCAAACTACCATATCTGTAAATATATATGTAGTTATCCGGTTCATACGTGTAATAGTAAATTCAAAAACATATATATATTATCTTAACATGATTAGTAACTTGCCTAAACATGATTAGTGAAATGACCTTGACACAAACACAGTGAGTACCTGTACAAAGTCATCATGGCCACAACATTAACTTTAAATACAAACAAATGAAACATTGGCCAAAGTAAAGTTGTATAACAAAGTGACAAAAATAGAAGCAATCATCAAAAAGCCAACTTAACTAAGTTTGAATTTTGACAAATTAAGGCAAAGCATGATATCATGGTATAAAAATGTTACACTTTGGTATTTTTTTTTTTCAATTCTCTAAATATATAAATAATATAAAACATATGAGCAACCTAAACTAAATTGAGTATCGAGCCTAAAATATG
The DNA here is from genome assembly GCA_030844895.1 of Ambrosia x helenae. Lineage (NCBI taxonomy): Eukaryota > Viridiplantae > Streptophyta > Magnoliopsida > Asterales > Asteraceae > Ambrosia > Ambrosia x helenae. Next base: position 22,430 of record JAUTDX010005450.1, on the reverse strand, counting down.
ACTTTAACATAAAAACACACAAATGACAGTTCGGAAACACACAATGGACAGAAAAAACACAATGCATAGTACAAAAAACACCATATTCAGAGAAAAACACAATCTGCAGCAAAAAACACAGTGGTCAGAACTGAAGGACACAATGAACAGGACAAAGGACACATTTAACACACAAAAATAACACAATGAACATACGAAAAAACACATTGTGTTTGATTTGTGTTTTTTTCCATACTACGCATTGTGTTTTTTTCTGCATGAACAATACCCACTAAAAAGTCATTTTTTTCACTTTTTGTATAGCATCATGGTATTTATTGGAAAGATAATAAAACGCACATTAATTTGTGTAATTAAAAAAAATCGTATACAAAAGTAATTAACGTTTAAAAATCACGAGAAAAAGTGCATGTGTCATGCACATGAGAGAAAAAAATGGTGGGGATAGCCTCACTAAGTGTCATGTGTCTGCAACCCTATTCCTTTATTTTATATACATAGATATAGATGTTGAGAAACTATAAAAATGAATACGATAGCGGTACCGATATTAAGACAATATTGGTTCGGATCTCCACGATAAAGAAAAAATATCATTATACCAGTTTGAAAGTACCAGTTCAGTACACATACCTGGTACAAAATGCTAATTCCTAAAAAAACAATATCCTGTACCAAATAAAAAAATGTTTTACTAAAAAAAGTTTTTTAAATATTGGCAACGAATATGATATCAGTACTAGGGGCATAGAACCCATCGCTGTCCCGGCTGTGCTACTGGAGGTTCCGGGGAAGTCGAAATAAGATAGTACTAGTTCGGTTCTCCACCATAAAGAAAACTATTACTATACTGGTACAAAAAGTATCGGTTCAGTACGAGTAGCAGGTATCAAATGCTTAAAAAGAAAAGAAAAGTCCACGGTGCCAAATAAAGATGAGATTTACTTAAAGTAGGTTTTTTTTAAATAGTTGTGTATGTTAGCAAAATATGGACGGTTCACGTTAGCAAAAGTGGTGGTGCATGTTAGTGAAGTTACACTAAGGCAAGAATAGGTACAAGTAATAGTGCCGAAAATGATCAGTACGGTATCGATTAAAGGTAAATGAACAAAAAAAAACGTATCATACCAAACTGCTACCGGTATGGAAAGTACTATCATAGTTGTGTTATTTTTTTAAAATATTTGTGCATATTAGAAAAAAAAACGATCTTATTATGAAAGAACAACTTTCAACATTTTGTTCTTAGTTAGAAGACTTTGCTCGCAAACACAAGGTTATTATTATTATTAATAATTAGGTTAATATTGCCTGGTTGTATAATATGAGAGGCAGATTGTTTGTAATGGAAATATAAAAGTTAACTACAGTTGTAAAGTTATGGTTGTTGATACTATGTTATGATGACTGCTGGAAGAATCCTGCTTTTAGATCACAGTTTCATGAAATGTGTGCAAAAGTAGGAGTTGATTCGTTAGTGTCGAATAAAGGGTTATGGGCTGAGCTGTTAGGATAATGTCGAGTTGGTTTGAGGTTAGTATGGATAGTATTGAGAAAGTCAATGGGATTGGTGATTCGGATAATGTTATTGTTGGGGAAGTTTCTGGTAGGTTATACAGGATTAGTTTAGTTATTGATTAATTGCAGAGTTGCTTCTCCTGTGATTTTTATGTATTTTTTAACCTTCATGATACTTGTGTTAATATTATAATTACACATTGTTTTAGGTTAGGTATTAAATATTGATATGTGTTTTATATTATACTTAACCATTTTTAACCCACCCACGATTCCATGAACAAAACCGCCACAAACGTTTTTATAGGCGTCAAAAGCTGTCGAGCGATATAACATATTATATAAACCCAGTTCGAACAAAACCCACTCCATATAATCCCTCCCTCTCTCTCTCTCTCTCTCTCAAACGACGCTGCAGAGACTCCTTTTGCTCAACATTACTCACTCTGTTTCTCAGGGTTTTCAAATAATGGCCGTAAGAACCATATTATCCGACGAAGAAGAAGAAGGTCTGTCTTCTTATTATCATCCTCAACTTTTAATGCATAACCATTTTCCATCATTTAATCCTTTTTTTACTTCTCTTGCGTCTATAGATGAGATTGAAGTCGAACAGGACGACACGGAAGAGCCTCATGGCGAAGATATTGCTCACGATGACGATGATGAAGAGGAGGAAGGTATAATATTTGCAAAATTCTTTTTTTATTTGAATTATGTCATGTTATTGTTTGTGTAGAAGGTTTTTAGGGTTTTTTTGTTGGTCCTTATGATCTTACATTGCTATATTTGGGTTTAATATTGTAATATTGGCGTAATGTGGTTTTATTTTATGGGATTAATTAGAAGAAGGTGAGGATGAGTATGAGAAAGATGGTTTTATAGTGGATGATGTTGATGATGATGGGGAGGAAGAAGGTAGTGACCAAGAGGAGAGACAACGGAAGAAAAAGCGAAAGAAACGGTAGTTTTGTGTTATTTTTTTTTTACATATTGTTTATGTGTGGTGATGATTGATGAGTTCTCTACCTTCTAACTTGTGCTGCAATGATGTTAAGAGAATCGGAAAAGAACTTTGTTCTTGATGAAGATGACTACGAGCTTCTTCAAGATAATAATGTTGGCTATCGACGTCCAAAGGTTGTGAGTCTTGTGCTTCATGTTTGTATATTCACTTTGTGAATCGTAACTGAGAGGGTATATGAACAAAAAGTTATTTTTGTTTATAGGAGAGTAAAAAGTTTAAGCGATTAAAGAAAGCAAGGGCTGATGAAGGGCAATCTGGATTTTCTGATGAGGAAGAGTATGACGGAACTGGAAAGGGTGGGCGAAGTGCAGAAGATAAAATCAAACGTAGCTTGTTTGATGATGACGAGGGTATGCATTTTTTTATTAAAAAACACCACTCATTCATTCATCGTTATTGTACAAACGTTTTTTTCTGATGTATTTGAACTGCCCATAACTTTTAGGTCCACTCTTAGAGGATATTGCTGAAGAGGATCAACAATTAGAAGAAGAAGATGGTGACATTGGTGAAGAAGAAGATGAAATGGCTGACTTCATTGTTGATGAAGATGAGGTTGATGAACATGGAGAACCAACGAGGTGTGTCTTTCTTGCTTTATGGCTTCCTAATTATCTTTTGTTGATAATTGAAACATAATGCAGGAGAAGGAAGGTTCACAAGAAAAAATATAGGCAAGCCCCGGGGGTCTCATCTACTGCGATTCAAGAAGCTCATGACATATTTGGTGATGTAGATGAGCTCTTGATGCAAAGGAAATTAGAGCTAGGATACATCAATGGGTATGAAGAAGCTGGTGAACAGAGAAAAGTGAGACTAGAAGACGAATTTGAACCGATTATTCTCTCTGAAAAATACATGACCGAGAATGATAAGCGCATTCGGGAGATGGATATTCCAGAAAGAATGCAGGTCACGATAGAAACATACTACGTTGCTATTGTTATCTATTTTATGTGCTTGTATTAATTATTATGCAACTTGTGTTCTTAGATATCTGAGGAAAGCACTGGTCCACCACCCACAGATGGAGTTAGTATAGATGATGAGAGTAGCTGGATTCTTAATCAACTTGGAACGGGTATGGTACCTTTGTTCAGCAAAGGACATGAGCTGGCAGTACGTAAGGCTGATATTGATAAGTTTTTGGAATTTACTCATATTCAGAAGTATGATGTAAGTTTTGTTTATTCATATTCTTGCATCCTTTTTGTAATAATTTATGAAACTTCTAACACTTATGTTATCAGGTGCCATTTATTGCTATGTATAGAAAGGATGAGTGCCAGAGCCTTTTTGTAGATCCTGAGCCACAAGATGACTCGAAACCCACACTGAGGTGGCACAAGGTAATTGATTTTGTGTATCTATATATTGTTTGTTTTATAGTTAACTCATTTTCATGTAATGGTGTATAACTTTTAGATATATGTGTAGGTACTTTGGGCTATTTTGGAGTTAGACAGAAAGTGGTTACTGCTTCAAAAACGAAAAAGCGCTTTGCAGTTGTACTACAACAAGCGGTTTGAAGAAGAAAGAAGCATATATGATGAAGCACGTCTTCATTTGAATCAAAAGCTGTTTGATTCAATTACAAAGTCCCTCAAAGTTGCCGAGTCAGAACGAGAAGTGGATGATGTGGACTTAAAGTTTAACCTGCATTTCCCTCCTGGTGATGTTGTTGATGAAACAAAGTTCAAAAGACCCAAAAGGAAATCACAGTACAGCATTTGTTGCAAATCTGGGCTGTGGGAGGTCGCTAGCAAGTTTGGCTACAGCTCCGAGGAATTTGGATTGCTTATTTCTCTTGAACAAATGGTTAGTAAATGGACTAAAATATCTCCCCATTTGCATAAATTGACGACTGTTGTTTGTGCAGAGAACCGATGAATTAGAGGATGCGAAGGAAACACCAGAAGAAGTGGCTTCAAGATTTACCTGTGCAATGTTTGAAAATCCTCAAGCTGTCCTCAGAGGAGCTAGGCATATGGTATTATCTAAATATGCCCCATTTCCTGTCTTATCTGTTTGTTTGTTTTATAATTATAACATAGTTCTGCTTAACTATTACAGGCGGCAATTGAGATTAGCTGTGAGCCTTGTGTCAGGAGACATGTTAGAAGCATATTTTTGGATAATGCTGTGGTGTCAACTAATCCCACTGCTGATGGCAACATGGCTATAGACTCGCATCATCAATTTGCAGGGATCAAATGGTTGAAAGACAAACCGATGGCTAAGTTTGATGATGCACAGTGGCTTCTTATTCAAAAGGCTGAAGAAGAGAAACTTATCCAAGTTTCTGTAAAGCTTCCCGTATCTACCCATGATCAATTGATTAATGATGCTTATACTTATTATCTTAGTGATGGTGTGAGCAAATCTGCTCAACTATGGAATGAACAAAGGAAGCAGATAATAAATGATGCGTTTGATGGCTTGCTCTTACCTTCAATGGCAAAAGAAGCAAGAACTTTGTTAACAAGCAGAGCAAAAAACTGCTTACTAATGGAATACGGAAGACATTTATGGGATAAAGTATCTGTTGCACCTTATCAGAAGCATGATGTTAATCCATCTGATGATTATGAAGCTGCACGAAGAGTTATGGCATGCTGTTGGGGCCCAGGGAAGCCTGCAACTACATTTGTGATGTTGGATTCATATGGTGAAGTTCTTGATATATTGTCTGCTGGTTCCATTAGCATTCATGGCCAAAATGCTAATGATCAACAACGTAAGAAGAATGACCAACAACGTGTTCTTAAGTTCATGACAGATCATCAACCCCATGTTATTGTTGTTGGAGCTGTTAATCTGGCTTCTTCTCGGCTCAAGGAAGATATTTTAAATGTAAAAGCAAAATTAACACATTTGTTAATTTTTATCAGATTTTTTTAAATAAAAAATATACAAAAAAATCTTTTATTAATTCTGTTAGTTTCTTATCAGATCGTAAGTAAGATAGTAGAATACAACCCAAGAGACATTAGCCGTGAGATGGATGGTATAGATGTTGTATCTGCTGACGAGACTATCCCACGCTTGTATGAAAGCTCCCGCATTTCATCCGAACAGCTTCAAAAACATTCTGGTAATTAATGATACTAAGTAATCACGTTTAGCGACACACAAATCTACATCTTATATTATCTTTCTTTTCAGGCATTGTTAGGCGAGCTGTGGCCCTGGGGCGTTACCTTCAAAATCCATTAGCGATGGTAGCTACCCTCTGCGGGCCTGCAAAGGAGGTAATGTCCTGGAAACTTACTCCTTTGGAAAGCTTCTTAAGTCCTGATGAAAAATACAGCATGGTTGAACAAATAATGGTAGATGCCACTAACCAAGTGGGTCTAGATGTAAATTTAGCCATTAGCCATGAATGGTTGTTTGCTCCATTACAATTTATTTCCGGGCTCGGGCCCAGAAAAGCCGCTTCTCTACAACCGTCCTTGGTGCGGCCTAGCTCGATATACACCCGTAAAGACTTATTGAAGCACAAGCTAGGCAGAAAGATTTTTGTAAATGCAGTTGGGTTCTTACGAGTTTGCCGAAGTGGAAATGCTGCTAGCAGTGGTGAGTTCTTTGACTTATTAGATGATACTCGAATCCACCCGGAATCGTACTTGTGTGCACAGGAATTGGCAAGAGATGTGTACATTGCAGATGGTCAAGATGTAAATGATGAAGATATACTTGAAACAGCGATAGAACACATGAGAGAAAACCCTTGCAGGTTAAAATGTCTGGAGGTCGATGCTTATGCGAGATCTAGAAATTTTGAAAATAAAAAGGACACTTTAAACCACATACGATTGGAGTTGATTCAAGGGTTTCAAGATTGGCGAAAACCGTATGTGAAACCAAATCAAGGTGAAGAGTTCTACATGTTTACTGGTGAGACAGAGGAGACGCTTTCCGAGGGTAAAATCGTCCAAGCAACTGTTCGCAGGGTTCAACCTGAAACAGCAGTATGCGTTCTTGACTCAGGGTTGACCGGTTTGCTCAGTAAAGAAGAGTTCAGTGATGATTGTAGAGACAATGATTTGACCGAGAAGTTGAATGAAGGTGATATTTTAACTTGCAAAATAAAATCAATCCAGAAAACACGGCGTCTGGTGTACTTAAGCTGTAGAGAAGGATTAAGGAACGCCCAATCTCAAAACAAAGAAAACATGGATCCTTATTATTACGAAGACCGCAATAATTTAGAAAATGAAAAGGAAAAAGCCTGTAAAGCTAAAGAGTTGGCAAAGAAGCATTTCAAATCAAGAATGATTGTTCACCCTCGTTTTCAGAACATTACAGCTGATGAAGCAATGGAGGTGCCTGTGTTTATATAAACTGGATTATCCTGTGTTTTTTTAATTACTATATTAATGTTTTTGTTTGAACAGATGGTGGCGGATAAGGAACCTGGTGAGAGCATCATTCGTCCTAGCAGCCGTGGACCCTCGTATTTGACTTTGACTCTAAAGATTTATGATGGCGTTTATGCTCACAAAGACATCATTGAAGGTGGGAAAGAGAATAAAGACATTACTAGCATGTTACGCCTCGGAAAAACTTTGAAAATAGGAGACGATGCATTTGAAGATCTGGATGAGGTGATGGATCGTTATGTGGATCCGTTAGTAGCTCACTTAAAGGCGATGTTGGCTTATCGGAAGTTTAGAGATGGGAGAAAAGCTGAAGTTGATGAATGTTTAAGAAAAGAGAAACATGAAAACCCATCAAGAATTGTTTATTCGTTTGGTATATCTCACGAACACCCGGGGACGTTTATTTTAACTTATATAAGGAGTTCAAATCCGCATCACGAGTTTGTTGGATTATATCCGAAAGGATTCAAATTCCGCCAGAGGATGTTTGAGGAAATCGATAGACTTGTGGCGTATTTTCAAAGACACATTGACGATCCACTAGATGCGGGACAGTCGATTCGATCAGTTGCTGCTATGGTGCCCATGCGCAGCCCTGCAGGCGGTGGTTCTGGTGGCTGGAAAGGCCAGTCTGGAACTCAGGGTGAGTATGAAGTATGAACAACAATTAGAAGTTTATACTTTATACACAAAAAGTATCAACTGATTGATGATTTTGGGATGACTTACTTTTGTCATATGTTATTGCAGGTAGAAGTGATTATTGGAATGATGGTGGTCATGATGGACATCCGAGTGGTCTGCCACATCATTATGTTGGTGGTCGTGGGCGGGGCCGAGGAGGAGGACAAGGGCCGTACAACAGAGGAAATGAGGGTGGAAATGGAAGGTCTAAGGACAGGGAAGAATTGTGGGGTGGCAGCGGCAACAAGAGAAGTTCTGTGCTACCACTAGCGGTAGGAAGCAGTACTGGGTGGGGCAGTGGGTGGTAGTTTGGTATGGATCTATAGTGTTACTTCAAACTCTAAACTTAGTACTCTAGATATAATTTTGTTCCTTCAATTCTTTTAGATTTTTTTTCTGGCGCGGGTAAATTTGTGATTGGTAGTTTTTTTTTTAATGGTTTTTATCGTTATTTAAATCCCCATAAACCTAGCAGATATGCGATTGTCGTTGTTGATGCTTACAGATACAACACGATCTAACAATCTAAAAACATTACAGGGACAGCAGAACAAAATTATGGTGGAGTTCGATTACGTTTTAATTTGTTATTTGTGAGTTTCTTAATTGCAGATACAATTTTCCCTGCCTTTAGTGCTTTGACAGCCTTTGGTCTTGAGACCCCGGCTTGAGTCATGACCAGCTCGATGTCCTTGGGCTCCATCCCAGTCTCATCTACATCCTCATCATCTTGAGCTCCACTCCGGTCTCATCTACTTCATCATCCTGAGCCACGGCTACTGGCTCAGGCTGTAGTACCGCATTAGTAAGGTTAGGTGCTTTGAATTGCTTTGCAGAGTCGGCAACTGTGAGGTCAGATCCTCTATTTTTGCTTCACCAAAATATTACATGAATCTGAAGCAGGGGACCTGAAAACATCTGTAAAGAACACCTTCTAATGTGTGCTATTAATCTTTCTTTAGTTATAAAAATACCAAAAAGGAACATCTCACCAATGCCTCATCTGATTTGAGACAAACAAGTCAACTCATTTTGAAGTAGGTGCCGTGGGGGCAAATGCGTAATGTAAGAGTAGCAAGTAGCAAGCATGCATTAGCACCTATAATCAATTAATGAATCAAATATTTGATTTATACCAAACTGTTAAAACTTTGATATTTCAATCTTTTAAGTGATGAACACATAATCAATTAAATGCATGGATAGTTTTTAAGCACATACTCTCACCTTCAACATCACAATTCAGCAACGGTCTCCGTTGCACAAGATTGAAAACGAGACCGGTGACCATTCGATCGGATTTTCAGGTGACCAGATCGGTTGAAAACCAGATCAGTGACCAAGGTTGAAAACGAATGTAAGAATTGCAAGGTTTTGATCGTAGTTGCAGGTGGTGAACAAGGTGTCCGGAGTGGTGAACAAGCTGACGGCCAGACGGGAGTTGCAGGTGGTGAAGAAGCTGGCCGGAGATGGTTGTTCATTTATGGTAGGTTCAGACGGTAGGGCGGCGCAGTCTGGTGTGGTGATGGTGGTGGGTGTTCCCGAGATATCTAGAGAAAGAGAGAGAGGCAGGCTTTGGTATTCCACATTATCGTTCACATCAGAAACTAACAACGTTAAACCCCAGTTGAAAAGGCTCAATGAATGGAAATAGTTTGGAAGTTGGGACCGTTCTTATAAATTTCTTAAAGTAGGTATTAATGTCGGCCAACATAGCAAAATTTAGATTATTAAAATCCAATCCCCTTGAAAAGGAAAATAATTCAGGGCTTAAATGCCCACCGCGGAGGCTCGAACCCAGGCCGAGGTTTCACCCTAGTGGCGAGTTAACCACGGGGACGCCGTCCAAAAAAAAAAATAATGACATGATTGATAAGTTTAAAGGCTCGATCAAGAGTTTCCCACAAGAGCAAGACATGACTGCAAGCATTAGAAACTTGATTGATTGCCTTAGATTCCATTAATAAACTTGTCATTGCACCAAATAGATGTCAAGGCAACAATCAAAGCCTCGTCGGAAATCATTTACTACACATTTACTACGCAATTTTCAACGCATTTCCTACGAATATATGGTGTAGGAAATTTGTGACGCATTTCCTACGCCATTTCCTATGCAAATTCCTAAGTATTTGTCTCTATTGTGTAGCAAATTTGTTAAAAAAGTTAAAGTTTTTTTGTTGTCACAAATGCGTAGCAACTTTGTCAAAATTTGTGACGCATTTTTTTCCGTAGGAAAACTTTTGTAGCAAATAGCCAATTTTCTAGTAGTGATGATACTCGGTGACTTTCTCTGGTGGAGGTTGTCGGTTGAAATATTGTTTGTTACAAAATGTCATGCGCGAGTCATGGGTTTTACCACAATGCACCTTTAGATGATGGGTTTCCTCTGGAATTGGTGACGGAGAGGGTCACCAGCGTTGGATGCGATCGAGGGTGTGGATGGCCTTTTGCCTCTGTCTACTCGGGTGGCCAGGTATGTTGGACTTAAAAAAAAAAGCTGTCAAGACAACATTGTTGGTTAAACCAATGTAACGCACACTTGCATCATCATGAGACCAACACATATGACTGTTCAAGCTTGGCTACATAAAAATGGAAATGGTACACCCATGATGGTTTGTGAAAAAGCACCTCAAAAAAAAAATAGTGATTCGTGAAGAGGCGCTAGGTTCAGACCAAATAAATAGTGACAACCATTGTGTTTGACATGTTCGAATGGTGCGTGTTCGAATGAGTGTCGTGCCCAGATCACACGTGTTGAACGAGTGCTTCGAGGCCTAAAAATACAACACTCTCATGTTCATCCGTCTTCGCAACAAAAATCACATGTTTGAAAGCATGCCCAGTCCTTTCGATATAGAAAATACTTGCAACTTTGTTGTTATAGAAACAAAATTTTGGGATCCAGAAATTCTTGCATTACTCAAAATTTTAAAACGCCCCACTTACGATGTACACATATAATGTATATATGTGTGGCCCGGGGGGGGGGGGGGGGGGCAAAAGTAAAGTTGCACTAGTTTTAACGTTATTTACTAATTTCGTGAAAATAACGTTAAAAACAACGGACGGTTAATCATGCATCATGTGGTGACGTTGATAGCCAAAAGACAAAGAGGTATATGCACCGATCGGGTTTGTCCCGATTGCTAAGTGTTATGTGCCTTATGTCTAAGGCTTGATACCAAACCACATCGAGCCGGGGGTCTCACTGGAAGCAGCCTCTCTATTCTTAGGGGTAGAGGTAAGGCTGTCTACATCTTACCCTCCTCAGACCCTACCTTAGCATTGCTATAAGTGGGATTAACTGAGTATGATAATGATGATGACGATGACGACGACGACTCACTATTTATTAAGGATAGAGAGTGGCCGTTTTGAAGCAACACGTAGTAGCAGACAACACTATTTGATGCACTGTAGCGTCAATCTAAACCGAATTTGTATGATAATAGTACTGAACTTTAGAGTGTAGATATCAGCATAAGAACGAAAAAAATGAAACAAACTAACAACCAACTTTTATTTATCTTATGACCAAGTCTTGTAGATGCACATGTAATAGAGAAAAGAAAAAGCAACTAACCGTTTATTAATTTAAAAGAGAACACAGAACAAGTGTACATGGTATGAGTCTGGAATTATGATCCAAAAGGCCACAAGTATGACCATGGCCTGAGCCGTACTCGACCCCCCTTCCTGCTGCTGCCACCTGTCCCCTTCGGTGTCACCTCACGCCTACAAACTGGGCATGAATTCACCTGGGCTAACCAAGGGGCAATGCAGCCCGAATGATATAAATGTTTACAAGGTAACTTCTTTGCACTAGACCCCAATACAAGTTTCTCTTTACATACAGCACAATGTGAATCAGACCGTGCATCTTTTTTTGAAACTTTAACAGTTGGAATTGCATCAATTGACAATTTTGAAGCAGGTTGAGTAACTTCTTGATCATGAACACTAAATTGTTCAAGGAATTCTTCAAACTCCCGGTCCAACAAAGAGATCTGCACCATTTTCTCGCCTGATTCCAAATACATCACTAAAAAGCTCAAAAACTCCACCATTGTTGGGGATCCTAACAGGCATGTCGCCTGTATAAATAGGCCACGGGCCCCACATACTATTATCGTCAGCTTCAGATGCAGTTTCTTGTAGTTGTTGGTCCCTTTGGTGCGAATTGTTTTGTTGTGATTCTTGGCGTCTGAAAAGGTTTGAGAAGGTTTCCATGATGCCTGATCTGGAATTTTGATTTTGATTTTGATTTTGAGTATTACTCTGTTCTTCGGTTACAGTGTCTGTGTTTAGTATATTTTCAAGCTCTTGAACAAAACCTCCTCCACATTCACAACAAACTTTGTTTTGTCTTAAGAGAGTGACCAACTGTCTGCAAGTGTAACACCAATGGGTGCTTCTGTTGTCTAGGGTAGTTGTTCTGTCTTGCTCCATTTGAGACAAACTGTAAATTTTCAGTCACCATGTTTAGAATTATTTTCTTAATCTTAGCGGTAAGAACTCACCTAAGCAATAACACATATTTACAAGTGCAAGATCGAATTCAGGTTCACATATTTGCTATATCATCTAAAACATGGTAATGACATTGATAGGCATGTCATTACCATAGCACATAGCATACATATTGCCAATTGGTTTTGTAGTAGAACTATCTACCTAATTTATATGAATGTTGTTCTTATACTTCCGAGAAAATTAGAACAATTGAGAAGTTCTTGGTGATGTTAATTCAAAATGCAACCTCTGTAATTCGTTACCTATCCAACATTCAAGATTCGGTTAAAATTAATAATAGACTCGATATACGACTGATCTAATTCTTTGCCTGTCATCCATTCAAGATGGAATGATACTTATAACAGATAAGTCTTCCATTTTCATCTTTTGAAATAACCTTTTAAAACTTTATGCGATTTCCCATTCGATTTACTCAACTAACCATTTTTCAGTTAAAGGTATCAGATTCATTTTATACATAAAAGGGATGTTTTTACATCCATTTTGTTGATATGGACCAAGATGCTGATATGGCGGTACACATGCATTCCACATCACCTCGGTTTCCAATCCAGTGGTGTGTAGCATGCCACTTCACCTCTGTTGCATATGTGGCGGGTACACCTGGCGTGACATGTCACATGGGTACACATGGCACGCCACACATGTATTACCTACCGACTCGCGACTAGGATGAATAACCAAATGAAAAAATGCACACAGTTCAGTACCTTTTATCCAATTTGCCCTTTCTTAAAATTACTACATTCACCTTGTTCTGTCAACATAGAGCAGTCATTAAAATTATCAACTAAACAATACTTGTAATTTAAATCCATATAAATTCTAAAATTTTATAACAAATAAAAAAGATAATTGTTGCTTAATTTTACAAGAAATTGAATAATCCTTAATGAATATTAGATCTGCGTATTAACCAACCAACCCTCTTGAAATACAAAAAGTCAACTTTAAGTCATTTTCTAAAAAAAGAGAGAATAACAACCGAGTAAAAAGTCAACGAAAAGAAGCATCTGGACACAAACAGATTACTTACGTCCACATCAAAATTACAACAATTCTATAAATAATTCATCGGTTAATAAATTATTATACTTATACAGACAGATCAGTCAATAATAAGCTGAGAAATGCAATATTACATACAGATTAAGAAACAAGATCAGACGCATAGAAATCAAAGATGACAAATATGAATTGTACCTTTGATTCAACTGCAATGATTGATTTGAGATCGGAATGCTCTCTCTCTCTCTCTCTCACTATGGTAGTGAGTGGAGGTGTGTGAGGCAGAAAATGTTAAGGAGTAAGTTAGTGGGGTAGAAGGTGCTAAAGTGAGCAGGGTGCGTACTGGTACACTCTAACAGACTAGACTAGAGGGAGGGATTCCAGCTCCACGTGGTTACGCTGTTGGTTGTTTATTTATATATATTTAGTACACATCACATTTCACATCTCTTTTTGGCACTAATTATTATGTTTCTCTTTAACTTGGGAGTTGGGTAGAGTGGCCTATCTAAGACCGTCGGCTGAATAAATTATGAAACCCACGTATTATTAATTTTTAAATTGATATATAAAATAGGTAATGCGCATCTTGAACGAAAAACTTAAGAGAGTCGAACTCAATCGGGTAGGATCGGACTCAATACGTATAAAATTTTTCTGAAATTTTGGGTAAAACTTACACTACGAATCAAAAAAGTTGGGCGGGTTGTACCTCGCCTGGCCCGTAGGAAGATCCACCGATGGCTGACTTTAAACGCAACCCTCCCCCCTCCCTAATTATTAATCATACTCCCTATATGAGAGGGGTATGGTGGTCCCATACTTCATGTTTTGTGATAGAGGGGGGGTGTTTGGGGTAACGCATTTCGAGTAGGTTACCCGATTTGGTAAAAGAGTTATCACCCATGCGGGTATAGGAATCGGGGTGTAGTGCTAGCGGGGAATGTTGGTACAAGAGCGAGAGAGGGGAGGGGTATTAAAGTATATAGAGAGAGAGTAGAGTAAAAGTTGTGTGATCTATGGTTTTGGGTAGTTGAGATGAGTGTTGCCAGTTATTTAAGGCTGGTTGGTGTGGAGTAAAGTCCACATGCTCCACCTTAACATCATGTAAACAAATGGTAAGAATGGCTGCCCACTGTGACTATGGTGGGGTGGTCTAGCTAAGGCTTTAAAAAGGCAAAAAAAGAAAAATTTAGTTGGCATGATCAATTTTGGAAATGGGGAGCCCATAACTTCAAACCCTTCAATGCCTATCAAAGGCTTGGCGAGGGCTCGTATGACGCCTTGTTTTGGCGGAGGGGGCGCGGTGTGGGGACGCTGCCTAGCCTAAGTGATTTTGGGTAGTTGAATGTAAAAGTGAGATTAGTTTGTGTGATTGATGGGTAGTTGAGAGTAGTGTCCCCTTCTTATTCAATTCTTTTATTTTGTTCACGAACCAAATCAATCTGAGTCAGGTGTCAGGCCTTGCTCGAGTTCGACTTGAATGATAAACCGAGCTGAAGACTTGAGCTCTTCTTGGCTCGTTTTAATAAAAATTGGTTCAGCTTTGATCAATGTCAAGCAAAGGGGAATCAATAATGATAGGAGAATTGGATTTTAGAGATTAAAAATCTTTTATATCCAAAAGAGACTGCAAAAAGAGATGGAGAAGAGTGAAATGGAATGAAGAGTTATTTAACACAAGACCAAAAACTAATACCAAGAGAACAGAATCACAAACTTAAGAAGCACTTGTCATCATCACAGATACATAATTAAACAAGAAGATTTTAGAGGATCCAATGCCCGAAACCAATTGACATAAACTAGATAAACCAACCCACACACTACTAACTTTACTTAGCCATCATAACCTTGACAAACTCCTCGTAGTTGATTTGACCATCGCCATCAACATCAGCCTCTCGGATCATCTCATCCACTTCCTCGTCAGTAAGCTTCTCACCGAGGTTTGTCATCACGTGGCGCAGCTCAGCAGCAGAAATGAAGCCGTTTTGGTCTTTGTCAAACACTCTGAATGCCTCTTTCAATTCCTCCTCAGAGTCGGTATCCTTCATCTTTCTTGCCATCAGGTTTAGAAACTCTGGGAAGTCGATGGTTCCGTTGCCATCTGCATCCACTTCATTGATCATGTCTTGGAGTTCTGCTTCGGTTGGATTTTGCCCAAGTGATCTCATCACTGTTCCAAGTTCCTTGGTTGTGATACAACCTGTACAGTTAACATAATATTACTTAGAAGCTTAAATGTATTCAAAACACACTTGGGAAGACTTTTGACCCAATGACCTGTTTCCTTTTTTATTAAATTGTTTTGACCAAACGACGTGTTTCCTTTTTGACTAAATATACATGTCACACACTCACACATAATGAGTTACATAGTCCTATAAGCTCTGTATCAACTCAATATATCCAAAAAGTACCTCGTTTGAAAGTTAAATATGCCCAAATTATGAAACCATACAGTTGTAACGGTTCAATTTGGCTCGGTTAAAATGGTTTGGCTTCAACTTAAAAAGGTTAATAACCATTGCTAACAGTTTAGTTCACTGTTCACGCCTTGGCCTAAAAACGTCAAGCTAGACCATGAACACCCCTACTGCATATAAGAGGCTACAACTACCAAGTATCGAAATCCCTTTTGCTGACATGGAAGTATCAGAATACTTATACCAAAGCATTAAAAACTAAAAATAACAAAACAAATTCCAACCATTAGGAAAAACAAGTCATGTTGCATCTACCACATGTAAGAATTTTATGTTAATTTATATAAATAGAGACACATCATGTAAATATCCGTCATACCAAGCTGCACATACACCCAATTCAAAACCGACGCCAAGGCGTCATGTTAATTCAACGATTGCAGTTTCAGGCGCACATGTTAACAACTAAAAGGAATACATTTATAAGATTGCAACGCCAGCCAATAAAAGAAAAACAGTAGCAATAACACATAACATAGTTATTACATAGTGTGGTTCACACAGTTAAACATATTGACCCTTGAATATTTGAATTTGTAATTATTATTTTTATTTTTATTATTTCTTTCATTCAAAATAAAAATCCAATTAGTAATCAAATATTAAAAAAACCAACCAAAAAGCTACATATTTGTCACAGCATACATTTCTAATTATGCACCAATTGTAAAAAAAAAAAACACGTTAATTGGGACAAATACAAACCCAATATTTGACTTCCAACATATATTATACTCCCCCGTCCCAGTTTAAATGTCCATTTTTCTATTTTTTTGTTGTCCCAAATTAAATGTCCACTTCTAAGCAATTTTCAGTTATGTCCATGAACACAAAAGACAATCAAAGATTTGAATTGAAATAATAGCTTGGGGTATTATTGTCATTTTACAACTCAGAGAATACAATTAAAGATTTCTTAATCTGTGTGTTTATGATTAATACCCCCTTTCAAAAGACAAGCATCAAATATACCCCTCACCCAGATGAGAACATTTTGGAAAAACAATACATGAATGTTAAATATAATTTTTATTATTATTATTATTATATAAAAAAAGATGCAAAATGGTTAAAGAGGGAATAAAACAACCGTATAATCAAAATCAAAGATTGAAAGGGAAATGAATAAGGAAGATACCATCCCCATCCTTGTCGAAAAAGGCTGAAGGCTTCTTTAAATTCAGAGATCTGGTCTTCTGTGAGCTGATCGGCCATTTCAGAGAAAGAGAGAAAAAAAATAGGGTTGTTTGTCTGATTGATTTATGATATTATATAAAGGCTGGTTTTGAAAGAGAATAATAATAAGGGAACAATAATAATAGGAGTGGGAGGGGGTTTATATACGAGCTTGGGTTCCGGACGTGATCGGTTTATCAAATTCGTTGCATCCGATTTTACCGCTCTACCCTCTTCTTTTTTTCTTTTCTTTTTTTTTTTTTGTTTTTTGTAATATTCTCCCGTCCTTTGTATTTAAAGTTATAAACGAACAAATGATATACAAACATTAAGCGAATGTTTGATTGATTAAGTGCTGAATTATTAAACTGGACCTTCTACATTAATAGGAGAGTCTCATTAAAGTTTAGCCTAGTTCAGTGTTTAATGGTTCAGCAATATCACAAATCTTAATGGTTCAGCCTAGGGGTGTAAATGACAAGTAGCGGTTCGAGAGCTACTCAGGATCGGCTCGGTAAAAAGCTCGAACGAGCCGAGCTTTATCGAGCCCGGGCCCGAGTTCAAGCCTGAAATATGACTCGTTTTGTTATCGAGCCCGAGCTCAAGCCTTATATACAACGTTCGTTTAGGCTCGCGAGCCTAAACGAACCTAAACAAATGTTTTATTATTTTTTATATATATGCAATTATGTCATTTGAAAATGTTCAATTTTAATTAATAAAATTGGTGAGCGAGCTCGAGCCGAGCTTTTGCTCGTTTAAGCTATTGAAGCGAGCTCGAGCCAAGCTTGTAGGTCGTTTAAATTTTTTTAAAATTACCTTGAGCCGAGCTTGAGCTCAAGCCTTGGAAAAGCATGACGAGCCGAGCTCGAGCCTAGTCGGGCTCGGTTCATTTACACCCCTAGTTCAGCCTTAACCATTCTATTCAGAAGCTGAAACAAACGCGCTGAATATTGAATCATTTAGCGCTGAATGGTTTCAGAGCCTCATTAAAAAACTTACTAAACAGCCTCAAAGTTATTTTAAGTTTTTATATCCCACACTAAAGAAGTGACATTATATTATTTTCTTTTGGAAAACTTTGTTAGTTGGATAAAATAACACAGTTATTGCGGTTGTCAATATATTTCTTAGTTTTATTTTGTTTTAACACATTTTTAAGAGCATGTGTTGTGGCTAGAGGTGAGTGATAGCTTTATTCTCTAATATTGAGTCACGTTAGTGCTGACATAGCAGGGTGATAGAGCATAAAGTTGCAGCTCACTAGCCTGATCCTGTTGTGGGTAAAGGTGAGCAGCAACTTTATCCATTTTTTTTAAATTATTATTTTTTTAACTTTATTATTTTAAATTTATATAATATTTAAATTTGTAACACAAATTAAATAATAAACATAAAATATTCATTAATAAAAAAAAATTAAAAAGACATACTTAATAAAAAAAACATAAAAAAAACTAGTAAATTACTACTCGTCGTTTAGCTAGTCTTCGAATTCCTTCACGAGACGGTCATGTTCTCGTTGAAGTATCACCCGACGAGACATTGGGATATTGCTAAAGTCTCTCGTTAAAAAGTCCATGTTCCTCAATCATACTTTCTCGACTTTAGCTTTTGTCATCATCTCCATTTGTAGTCCTTAGTTTGCTAATTTGCCCCGAGAATTCGTTATCGGCTTCGTTAGCAGTTTGTTTAGCTTTTTGTCTTGTCCCTTCCAGCTGGTCGACCTAGGGGGGACCGCGTGGGGGGGGGGGGGAGACCCTCATCAGAGTTTACGCCAATCCCACGTGAGCATCCGAGCTTGTGGATGAGATATACCCACCTAATGAAGAGGTTTTGGCCCGCTTTGATGAGCCGCCTTCGCTCATCTCTTCAATCGAAATTAGCTCTACCCATTTGGAGCAATTTCCACAAGTAGTCTTCATCCAACGTTTTGTTGGTCTTATACTTGCGTAACACCTCATCTTTCCACTCGTCGCAAGTGAACTTGTAGACATCAGGTTCGCTAGACCACTCACATCGCACTCGATTAGCGTTCCTGTTATGAATGTTTGTAAACAAGCCCACGTATTTTCTAATCTCGGCCCACCGGCCGGAAATCATATATAGGGAACGCATTTAACTCCCCACTTGTTTATAGAAGATTTCTCGAATACGTCTCCAAAAAAACTTCGCCCGTTGGTAGTCGGCTACAAAAAAAAATAGCACAAATATTAAAACAAATTCAATATACTTGCAACATATATTTAGTTAAAAAAATTATACCGGCTTTTCGATCTTCCGAAACTTCCACCCACGCCCGACAAAGGGCTATTTTCTCCTCTTTCGTCTAAGGCGTCACTTGCCGCTTTGGTTGTATATCTTGTTCGGGCGGTTCACCACCCCTACCACCACTTCTGCCCGCCGTTGTTCGTCCTCGGCCACCACCTCTAGCCGTCGGACCACCTCTGCCACCACCTCTTTTTTGCCCTCACTTATTTGGGGCTGGTGGTTGCGTATCCGGAAATTACAAAATCCGGAGACGGTAGTGGCATTTGGCTAATAATATCTTCGAGTTCGGTATCCGTACCAAACCTGTCGTCTTCTAGGAAGTCCATATCCGGTTGGTAACATCCTTCCCATTGTGACGAATCCATTTTTTTTTTGAAGACTGAAGGTTGTTTTTGATTGTTTAGTGTTTGAAGATTGAAGATTATTTTTGTTTGTTTAAAATGAATAACAAATGTTTTTTTTATAAATAATCAAAACTAGCCGATGGTCAACGGCTAGTTGGCTACTAACGGTCGATTTTTACTCGTTACCACACGCGAGTAGAGTAGCGTCCACTCGCTCGCGCAGTCGTTCGCCAACGGTGTTGTGGTTCAAACTAGCCACATGAATCAAGTTGTGGCTCGTGACTTTTCGTTCGCGTTGCCACAATAGATAGTCTAAGCCATATGGTTGTTCTGATTAGTAACTATATTAAGTAATCTACTTTTTATTTCATTTTAAGTATTGTTATGATTTTCTTAAATATTTTTATACTTAAAAAGAGATGCTTATACATTTTATAAAAATTAACCTTCATAAATAATATTACAAATGGTAGTAGACTTTAAATTTATTCAACACTTATAAAATTAACTATATATATGTATAAATTTGTAAAACTATACATAAAAATCTGATCCGATTGATCTTGATTAATCGCTAATCGGTACCTCACCAGCCAACTAACGCCTTGCGCATTCTATACCCATAGTCAAAAGTGCATATTTTATTTAACTTTAGACTTGTTTTTATAATCAGGGTCTTACAAAAAAAGTCGATATCTGCTTTAAGTTAATTTGGTTTTTGATCAATTCAGTTTTGATTGATTACGTTTCAATGAATAACACATCAATTTTTATTTTTAGTTAAAAATGACAATACTATACTCAAATTGAAAATAATAAAATGTTCATTTTTCAATTGTATTTTTTAAATATTAACTTATGAAAAAATTATGGACAATTAAAAATCGTGTGATAGTTGGTTTAAAATAAAGAAAAAAATGTAATTATTATTTAAATAAACTAAAACAATACCTTATCATTGAACTAAAAAATTACTTAATTGTTATTTCAAATGCATTATAATATAGCATAAATAAGTGAAAAAAAAAAAAACAATATAAGTAATGATAAAAAAAAGATCAAACCCTATCTATAATGATTCGTTTTATTTTTTTTAAGAAAATAATTATATTTCATTGATATATATAGGGTAAATTTACATAACGATAGTAGGTGGACGGTCAACAAGCTACGCCGCCACCCTCTTTTTGGATAAAAAACCCTAATCAACTGAAAACAATATTCGTTTATTAAAGCCAAAATGAAGTTTCGATTATTTGATACATATTATTAATGGCGTAACAACTTCTAAATATAATTATTATAAACCTGGCCCCACAATTGTGGTGGTGTGGCATTTAGGTGAAAACCGAATACGGGAGACGTCGATTCGACTCGGATGGAAGGCGAAGTTTTAATGACTGTTCCATTGTCGTGCATTCGGGCGGGTGTGGAGGTCGGGTTTCCACGCATATAGGAGAGACAAGGGCTGGCGGCGGTCGAGTAATTGATCTTGGCCACAAGGTCTGGTGTCACAATGGTTGACACGTCGTTCTTGCCGTTTAAAAAAAATATATGTAATTATTATAAAGCTTTTAAAGATACATAAAAGATAATGTTAACGTCAGGGCTGGAAAATTGTGTATACCCGACCTGTTAAGACACGAACACGAAACATGTATACCCGAACACGACATGATAATTTATCGTGCAATTTTTTCGAAACCTGAATACGAACCTGTTTATACCTGGTTTACACGATAATACACGATAAGACACGATAATACCAGTTTAATATCAAGTTAACACGATAAGACACGATAATAACCTGTTTATACCAGGTCAATACGATAATACACGAACATGTTTTCCAAATCTGACACGTTAAATGGGTACCATAAAGCATTAAAAAGGTAGAATTCCACCTATAAAAACGTATAACTCCAATACTCCACCCCACAACCTATATTTTTTTTAAAAAAAAAATCCTTAACATGTTTTAACGGTACTAAACAGGTAAACAAGTGAATAAAACTATCTCTAAGCTATTGGCTGGAAGAATTAAAAAGGTGATGGGAGAAATTATCTCAGATTCTCAATCGGCTTTTCTTAAAGGTCGGTATATTTTGGACGGTCCGTTGGTTCTTAATGAAATCATTGGTTGGGCTAAAAGAATGGATTTGAAGGCATTTCTTTTCAAAGTTGACTTCGTGAAAGCTTACGACAACGTGAATTGGGGTTTCCTAATTTCAATAATGGAACAGATGGGGTTTCCAATGAAGTGGTGTATCTGGACGAGAGGTATTCTAGAGTCGGCAAGGTCGGCGGTTTTAGTTAACGGGTCGCCCACATTTATGTTCAGTTGTCAAAAGGGTCTTAGACAAGGGGACCCGTTGTCTCCGTTTCTATTCTTATTGGTAATGGAAGTGTTGGCGTGTATGATGCCTAAAGCTTGTCGTACGGGCGAAATGGAGGGTATTAAGGTGTGTCGAGGATGAGCCTATAGTCTCTCATATGTTGTATGCAGACGACGCGCTTCTTATGGGAACTTGGTCTAGTAATAATGTTTTAAAGTTTATTAGATTGCTGCGGATTTTCAAGCTATGCTCAGGTATGAAAGTGAATGTGCATAAGTCGCATATCTTTGGGCTGGGCGTTTAGCGTAGCATAAGTGACTGGTGATGGCGGAGAGATTATGGGATTTAAAGTTGGAGACCTTCTTTTCAATATCTTGGTATTAAGGTAGGGGCCAATATGAATCGGGTATCCCATTAGGACCCGGTTATAGAAACTATTCAAAACAGGTTGCAAACTTGGAAGGCGAAGTTGTTATCCATAGGTGGGAGACTGACATTGATTAAATCAGTGCTCGCCAGTCTACCGGTTTACTATTTGTCGTTGTTTAAGGCTCCTCAACCGGTGATTGATAAAATTGAACAAATGATGCGAAAGTTTTTATGGATAGGTAGTAAAAAAGGGAAGGGTATTCATTGGGGTAGCATGGGATATA